>JAJIBD010010309.1:0-40484 GCA_021461705.1 Cryptotis parvus | reverse complement strand
CATGTAGAGAAACATCAGAGGGGTGTTTTATAGCATAATAATGAAGAACAAAGAAATTAGGAGTTTAAAATGGGTCCAACTGTGCAGTCTCCATTGGCTGATATCCAGTCAGGCAACTGGGGTCCGTTCAGTGGAAGTGTTATTTAGGTTCTGCTTTGGCCCAGTTACATCCTGTAGCACAAAATAGAGCAGCTTCTCCCAGAGGCAGGCTGGAGCATCCTCTAAATTACAAACTTTAGGCCAGTCTATTTCAACTTTCCCTAGCCTCAGAGTCTTTCTAAATTTTCAGGGGTAGACTGAGAGTTGATGAAGCAAGAATTATTAACAAATTCAATGCTAAAAATTCAAGTCACAAAACCTGTCTGGATAATGATGATTAAAATGTTTGAATGTCCCTTATATCTTCCTTAAGGATAAGAGGCTGGAAACATTAAATCAGAAAACTTTATTTACAGATTCCCTGTAAATGTGCCTCAGGGAATCAGGTTTGGGTTCATTCATTGATCAGTCTGGCACTCAACTAGTCTTTAATCCACCCATTCTAAAAATGTACTTCCATATTATCTTATTCTTTCAAAGTTCTTCTTGAAACTTTTTAGAAAAAGATGGTTTTTTGGACATAAATCATCCATCTTTCCAGGTGGTTTGCCCTTGAATAAATACGATTTGTTTTCTTGGGTTATTAGTTTTTGCATCAATTCTTAGTTCTTGACCTTCAAGCTATAAATACCTGAATTTTAGCATAGTTACATAATTTCTTCTATGTCTTTTAAGTTATGGAATATAAATTTAAATTTTCCTACACATTAGTGTGCTGGATAACCCCTGTTTATGACAGTTAAGACAGTTCGAAGACCATAATTCTGACCTTGACTGGGCAGCTATGAAAAGAGCCCCAGAGGAGCAGAGGAGGGTCCCCCGTGCCTGAGCCGGAGGGCTTGCACCAAGACCACAGGGCCACAGGGCCACAGGGTCACAGGGTCACAGGGCCAAGGCCAAAGCCCAGAGGGCTGGCCTGAAAGAAGAAAAAGGTCCTGTAAAGAGAGAACCAGCAGAAGAGAAGAGACAGAGACAGAGTAATAGAGATAGAGACACAGAGAAACTAAGAAACCGAGAGACAGACTGAGAGAGATAAAGAGAGACAAGAAAGAGTAAGATGCCCTGAAGAAGCCCTGAATAGAGAGGACCTGAGAAGAGAAGTCCTGTAACAAGAGGTCCTAAAAGAGCCCCTGAAAAGAGATCCCTGAAGAAAGAAGTCCTGAGGAGAGGCTCCTGCTGGAAAACCTGCCCGGAGAGACCAAGTTCCCGGAGAGATGATCTGAAATGAGGTGGAGTGGGGAATGAGGGAATGCAGATTAAAAGGAGAGCTTCCAGAGCTTGGGAGTTTGTTCCTTTATCTGTGAGTCAGGGGAACGGTCATCAGTCCAGGACACATACCAGGGACGCTAATGCATTGTGAGTATGTCAGGGACTTGGTAATGCCCCAGCATCTGCTGCTTTGGTTATCTCCTGACCTGAGCACTGTTGGAACCTGAGGTCCTTGAGGGGCCCAGAGGCCCCTTGGGTGTCCCATCAGTCCTGACATTAATGATGTAAAATAAATGACTCTGATGACTATAAGAACTTTGTAATTTGAGCATAATTTTCAGTTTATATTGGTAGTTAAAAATACACACTAAGAAAGCAACATACCTGATTCATATTCATATAATTGACATATAGTACAATTCTCTTTTGTTGTTTGATACCTTCAGAATTGTCTTAGTAAATATTTATAGTCACATTTCTTACTGCAATTATCAGTGAGAACTAGAATGTCAGAAGTAATCAAATTGAAGAGAGAGTGTATGGGGAAAAATATGGAAATAAAAAATTGCTCATACCCTTCAACTCTTGTAATGAACTGAAGACGAGTCAGAGTGTGCTAATGTTAGAATATGCTAATCCTTTGAATTCTTCTCAGATGGGATTTTTCATTGTGGCTGATCAGCACAAAGTTCCAGGAAGAAAGACCAACCTGATGAGGTTGCTATTTGACTGTATGCTTCAAATTGCAAATTGCATCCTACATAAGAGTCTTTCTCCTTTTGTAAGTTCAGATCAATTTGATTTGAAAATGCCACTACATGAAACTCTACACAATTCTGTTAATCCCTCCACAGAAAATATGAGAAATTGGAAAATCTCAATAACCAGTTCTTCAGAGAAAAATAGAGTATGCAATTTAAGATGTCCTAATTTTGGGGGGAAATAGCCATATTCAAATAAATTAATAAATCAGAGTATGTGAAAAATAAATCACTTTGGAGAGTGAAAAGTTAGTTTTTTATATTTTCTAACAGGATGCAAAAAAAAAGAGAAACTTTTGCAGTAAAGAAAAGTTAATGAAACCACTCTCAGTTGTGGGTCTCTTTGTAAATGTTTCCTTTGGAAGTGGGAAAGATAAAATGCAATCAATGTTAAGTTTCTCTTTTGGGAAACTTATGGGTCTGGCTTTAAGGGTGTCTTATCCTTTGTCTGGTAAACAGCTATTACTTGAACTTTTCTAGACATAAGAGAATAGTTTCATATTTGCAATGTTGTAAGCTTGTTTATGGAGTATCCCAGTTCAAGGTCATACTTTCCTGTAACCCTCAACTAAGTTGATTTCATCTAAATTAAACAGAAGAAACACTAAAAGATTATGCTTTCTCCCCATCTTTCACATTTCTTTTTCTTCTTTCTGACTTTAGAAACATTTATTAAAATATGTTATATAAACATTGCCATCCTAATAGGGAGTACTGGAAAAATTCATTAAAAAACTTACCTCTACAGATCATTATTCAAGAAATAAAGTCTCAAAAGAATACATTTATTTGTTTTCTGGGTTTTTATTTCTTTTTTAAGCAGTGCCCAGGGTATTCTTCTGGCTCTATGGTCAGGGAACAATCCTAATGGAGCTCAGGTAACCAAACGTGATTCCAGAGATCAACCCAGGAATTAACCCAGCATTACTTCCCTTACTATCTCTCTCTATCTAAATGCTAGAAAACATTAACTTGAGAATTAACAACAGTTGATAAATTGTGCCTTACATTGTAGTTTTAGTAATATAAAAATAATATTGATCATAATGTGAATTCTGTGGCATGTTTATGTCTAATAAGCAGTTGAGTGTGATTGGAAACATGTTAACTGGCATCTTCTCAAAACTCCTATATAGACTTTTAATATCTATGTTGTTCACGCAACAGGGAGAAAAGGCTGCAAAGTTTAAGAAGAGAACTCCCAGAACGACCACCAACTGGGAACTCTTTGGCACCATTGCAGCAACATGGGAAGATACCATCATTGACGACATCGATGAAGAATACAACCGACTGGTTCAGCACCTCCATGATTGTGCAAAGAATGCTGAGAGAGAGACAGACACAAAAGGACACTTGTCTTCAGAAACTCTTGAGCTCATTCGCCAACGTGGCAAGGCGCGAGACTCAGGACACCAAATGCTAACCTCCAAGCTTGCTAAACGGTGCAGAGAAGCGATAAAAGAAGGCCTCAAAGACAGAAGAGCAGAAATACTGGAAGATGCAGCAGAAGCCGGGAAAAGCATTCGCACTGCCCTCCTGTCCTTCGCCAACTAAGACCAAGATGACTGCCCTCCGACGCCCTGATGGATCTATCACATCTTCCAGAAAGGCAATGGAGAAGATTAACCAGGACTTCTACTCAAATCTCTTTGATAGCCACATCCACTTGCCCACATACCAAATTCCACAGGATGGATATGTCATTCCCAACGTTCTCCCTTCTGAAATCCACACATGCTATCTCGTTGGTAAAGAAGGGAACAGCACCAGGCCCAGACAAAGTCAGACCCGAATACCTGAAGAATCTGCCATTGGTACTCATCAATACACTAGCTCGGCTCTTCACACGCTACCTGTCTGAATGCAAGGTGCCCTCCCAATGGAAAACCAGCAGGACAGTTCTACTGTTTAAGAAGGGAGACATTCACAACATTGGCAACTATCTCCCCATGTGCCTGTTGTCTGTCATCTACAAGCTGTTTACATGAGTCATCCTGAACAGGATTAGCAGAACACTAGATGCAGGACAACCATGCGAGCAAGCAGGCTTCTGGAAAGGATTCAGCACAAACGACCATATCCACACAGTAACCAAGCTCATTGAGGTTTGTAGGGAGTACAAGATGCTGCTCTGTCTCACGTTCATTGACTTACAGAAAGCCTTTGATTCTGTGGAGACTGAAGCGGTCATCAAAGCCCTAGCAAAACAGGGTGTTCAAACCCAATACATCAAGATCCTTCGTGAGCTGTATTATGGATTCACCACCAGGATCTCACCATTCTACAAAGAAGTGATCATTAATGTGAAAAGAGCAGTTCAACAGGGTGATACCATGTCACCAAAACTCTTCAGCGCCACCCTCGAGAACATAATGCAACAATTAAAATGGGAAGGAATGGGAGTGAAGATAGATGGTCGGCAACTATACCACCTCCGCTCGCTGATGACATCGTTCTAATAACACGAAACATTAGCCAAGCGGCACAAATGCTGGCTGACTTCGACCGAGAATGTGGAAAGATAGGTCTACAGCTGAATCTAAAGAAAACAATGTTTATGAAGAATGAACTAGTTCCAGAAGCCCCCATTCACTCTCAATGGAACAAACATCTCTGAATGCAGCAGTTATGTGTACCTAGGTCGAGAAGTCAACATGATGAATGACCTAAAACCTGAGCTGCGCAGGAGGAAGAGAGCGGCACGGAATGCCTTCAAAGGCATCGAAGAAATACCTAAAAGGATAAAGAACCTCTGGCTCCGGGCACATCTCTGACTCCACCATTCTCCCCTGCATTCACATACGCCTCAGAGACCTGGGCCCTACAAAAAGCAGGATGAGAATGCTATTCGGGTCTCCCAGAGAGGAATCGAAAGAGCTATGCTTGGAATATCACGCCTCACTCAAGTGAGAGAATGAATCCAGAGTTCTGACATCCGTCACTATGCCAGAATCAGGGACACTGTCTCGTTTGCCAAGGCATAGAAAATTAGATGGGCTGGACATGTAATGTGATTTGGAGACAACCGCTGGACTAGAGCCATTACCGACTGGATCCCACGGGATGTCAAAAGATCACATGGCCGCCCACCTACAAGATGGTCAGACTTCCTTGTCAAGACCCTGAAGGAACAGTTTGAGGCTCTTCATATTCCTGAATCAATCATATGCCATTGGGCTACATTGGCACATAATAGGGTCCAATGGAAATGTTACTGGCACCCGCTCGAGCAAATCGATGAATAATGGGATTCAAGTTGCCAAATTGTGAGACGTTATTAACAAAGATATTCTAGTGTAGTGCTCCTCAACATGTGACCTTCAGTCCTTTATTTTTTTTCTTTCTCTATTTCTGGCGCAAATTTTTTTTTTTTTTGCTTTTTGGGTCACACCCGGCAATGCTCAGGGGTTTCTTCTGGCTCTGCACTCAGGAATTACTCCTGGTGGTGCATGCTCGGAGGACCATATGGGATGCCAAGGATCGAACCCAGGCCGGCATGGGCTGGCCGTGTGCTAGGCAAACGCCCTACCCGCTGGGCTATCGCCCCGGCCCCAGATTTAATTGAGATTTGACATTCACTCTATTAAGAAGCCTTACCACCATGTGAAAGTTAGTACTTAATAATAGAGTGTCTTTTGAAACATATACCTATTTGTCTTGTTAATAATTATGTGAAACATTCTCTCCCTTCCAATTGAGAAAATTTCACTGATGTTAAAGGCCAGCACTTGTTTACTGTCATTCAGGTTTGCCTTAACGATATGCTCCTTAATTTTGTCATTGTTAGAAAATCTTCCACTATTTTCACTTTATGGTGTTACAAACACCATAAAATGGTGCTTTATGTCAGCACTACTGTGTTTTTGGCTCTTAAATGCAGCATCTAATTGGTCTCAAAGATTTGCCAACTTGAGCTTTTTATTTTCTCCAACTTTTATTCTCCTATGGAAAAATAAATTCATATAGCCATTCCTTGATGATAAATAACTGCTAACATAGTGTTACATGAAAGAAAATTAAAGAATATATATTTTCTGGATAACCAGAAAATATTTAACAAGTTTAACTAAAGACACCCAGTTGGTGAATGTAGGATGCAGTAACTGGGATTCCGCTAGAAGCCTTCGCATTCTGTTTAAACCGTGTACCATAGCAGCTTCCTGTTCCACCCCTTCCAGTCAGTTGCAAGTCTCCAACTCCTAAAGCTCAATGCATAGTATTGTTTTCTTCTTTCCACTAATTTAAAATGTGTGTGTGTTTCCATTGCAACAACATTCTTACCTGTAAAAATGAAGCTTGCCAGAGTGAAACTGATTTATTTTTGAGTTCATACATCCTTGAGTATTGTAAGAAAGATCTGCACATGAAACATCAGATACTTATGAAGTTATAGGTTTTTACTTAACAGTCACAAGCAGCTTGTTTTGGACCCATAATGATCTTCATCCCAGTCTCATATTGCTTCCCACTTGTTCTCATGTACTCAGTCCTTGGTCTGCATTGTAATCTCCCTTCTATCTCTCAAAGCCCATGCTTGTCTTGCTGTCATCCTGGTCTGTCACTGACACTGTAGCTTGTCTCTGGACACCTCGGTTACTCCTCACATTGTGTTATCCAGTGTCTCTTTGTCCCTTTGCTTCTTTGGTCTGAGTCACTTGCATGTGGGAGACAATCGCTTGTTGGAGTCAGCTCTGGTGCAGGTACCCTCTTTTATCTCTTACTTGTCTCCAGCCACACCTGGTGCCCTTCACCTCCTCTCCACTTTCTTCATTGCACTTTCCCATCAAATACTACAGCAAAACGTTTTGAGTCTCTTCTGAAATCAGTTGACCATATTACAACACAGCACTATTCCAGGTCCTGGAGTGTGACAATGGTATATTACATACCCTGCCTATGTGAGGTTCTGAATATTGTGCCTCGGTCACTGCACCAAAGAAAAAATTAGTTCTGATGAAATTCAGCATGACCTTGGTGCACAGGAAATAGTCTGCATGAAAATATGACATATTATCAAAGGACAATGTTATTAAAGTACAATTACTGAGGCACTTAAAATGTCTTGAATTGACAAAAAGGAATGTATTTTCCCCTTAAAATAAAGAAACTAGTATTCTGACTCCAATTTAGTAAGCTAATATGACCTTTGTTAATCCATTTTGGACATGTACTTCCTTCTCATTTTTCAACTAAGTGGATCCTATCAATTGGTCTGTAAGATTCTTCTTGTAATGAAAATTTTATGTCTTTTATGTAAATTAGTAAAGCTGCAAAAATCTAGATTGATAGCTTTAGAAAGCAGAATAGTCAGTTATTACCGCTCACCATTTGGTTACAATTAAAAAGTTGGCATGTATTAATGTTAGAAGATGCAAAGGGAGTTAAATGCAAAGAAGTTCATATTACTAGCTTCTGGATAATTCTCTCTTCCAGAAAAAAAAAGAAAAACAAGAAAAATGTGGGAAATTACCTTTCTTTTTTTCTCCCTCCCCCTCCTCTCACAACTTAAATATTGTAAAGTTAATTTTGCTTCACAACTCAATGAAAACTTAAGGAAAAAATATTTAGTTATTTAAAAAAAGAAGAGAGAGAATTATTTTATGAAAGACCTCTAAAACCAGCTGTGTGGTGCTAGAGCAAAGCCAGAAGCAAATTTCCCTATAAATTTGGGAAACAATCATAACCACAGAAGGAAACTGGGGAATCTAGCCAAGAGCATATTACTGAAAGGGCAATTGGGCCCCTGAAGAACCATTTTCAATGAGGGTAGCAGGAAATGGGGTCAGAATCGGACTCTGAAATAAAGTCTCAGAGAAGCACTAATGCCAGGCCCGCACCTGCCTACCCTAGCCATACTGCATGCAGATCAGTGCCCAAAGGAGATGCTTCTGTGACTAACTCAAAAAAATCATCACCCCAATGCAATTGCAAGTTATGTCTAACTTGAATGATGAAACAGGCTATGAAACGAGGTAGGAAAGAGCATTTCTCTCCTGCCTTGGATAAATATTACCTGACATATATAAGTGGGGCTCACTAGGGGACATCATAGACTGGTATCACATTTATATAACTATACTGCTCTATATTGCTCCAAGGGCCGATGCCCTTAGTTCATTAGTTGAAGTAACCATATTGTCAGGATAAGTGAATGTAACAAAATATTATCCCACTGTAAATAACAGTTGGGACACTGGCTTTGAATCCTGTTGCAAGAAAGTGCTATTTCACTACAAAGTCTCAATATAAGAAAATATATTTGGAATCTCAGTTTACTAGTTTTATCCCTCTGCCCTCCTCAGTCCCAGCCTTATCCTTGGAACCCCTTATCTCCTCTCTAGGAAATATTGTTGGAGCTATATATAATCTATGTCATTATTCATGCCCTATGGTAACATTTTCCTTTTATTATCGTTTTGGCACTGTTGTCTACTATAGGCCTAGGTATGAACTGTTCCCTTAGGTGGAAGATTAGGACTTTACAGATGGCTTTAAAATATCTGGTATTAAGAAATATGACAATATGAAGAAAATATTAACTCTTTGTTGTTGGATGACAGATGTAGCTAATCTGGGAGTTTTGTTGTTTTGCCCACTCACAGCTTAATCTATTTAAGTCAAGTTTCATTCTAATGAGACCTCTCTTCTATGTAAACACTGCTAGAGGGTGTGGCACTTACAGAAGTCACTTTGACTGAGTAACTTCTGATTATACATCTACTAAGACTTCTATGCTTTATAGATTGGGCACAGCTTCTCTTTATACCCACTGCACCCAACGTGGGACAGTTAGAATTTACCAGGAGAGTACCACCCTGGCTACGCTGAGACTATAGGAAGACTATAGGAAGGATCATACTAGTTTGCTCTAAGCAGGCGAGTGTGACCTTTCAGTACACAAGAACAAGATACTCAGAATCACCCTGGTGCAGAAATGATAAGAAGGACCTTGTGGGTACCATCTAGATTACATGAAGGTCATGAAATTAAGATGTATTACTTTATAATTACTTTATATCAGGCCCCTCCAGTGTTTTACATAAGAGATAATCTTCGGATTAGTCCTTGGCAGTAACCTTTGTTTATACCTGTAATAGGGTGTGGCACTGCTCTTCTACACTCTGTTTAAGGTTCTTTGTTGACATGACCCTCCCTGTCACAAATCAGATTACTTTGGTGTATATAAGGGGACTGACTTGAGGCCCCTTGGCCTTTTGGCTCCTCGGCTTTTTGCAACTTGGCTTTTTTGCTCCTTCTTTTGGGTAGGACTCCTCTTGGGTGAGATCCTCTCTCTTTGGTGGGAAACTCAGGCTCTTTTCGTATGGTCTACGTTCTGACCAGAGCTAGAGTTCTTTTATTATATTGGATTGCTGTGAAAGAGCTTTCGTACTATTAAAAGCCTTTTTGGAACTGCACTGGACTCGTGAGTTTTCATCTGTTTTCCGGCGTCTTCGGAGGTAGAAGAGAACTTCTGTCCTGACACTGTCGGGCAGCATCCCCGACACTTTGTTATGTAGGCAGAGGAAGGCAATTTTATCTTTAATAGTATAAGTATTAAAATGACGTAGATTGTATACCATTATTAGTAAATGTGATCATAGGAGCTGCAACCAAAATTTTTGGTCAAACTCCTGTATGCTTTCAGTTTTTTACTTTACACATAATTTGGTTAAATGTAAACTTGTAGGTTCAGAATTATTTGTTCAGGTCCAGGCAGATAGCATATGAATAGGCAGCTGCCTTGCATGTTGACTTTCACTCTGGCACCATGAAGTTCCCAAGCACCACCAGATCCACTCATTAGTACAGAAACAGAATGTTCCTGAGCATTTCCAGTGTGGTCCCCAAACAGTAAAAAATATATTTTTTCAGAATTGTAAATTTCTTTCTTAATTTTTTATTTTTAAATACAGAATGAAAATCATTGGTTTCTTATACCTGAGATTGTTACTAAAATTATGAAAGCTAGAAAATATGAAGGAACTTATGATTATGGAAATGATATTATGTGTTTGAAAGAAAATTTTGCTATTTTCTGGGTTTACATTTAATCCTAATTTTATAATATAAAGGTGAATTCTGGAGTAATATTAAATATTATTTATGGATATTATTGACATATTATTCCATTTAAACATAATGTTGTGAAGTATGAATAATATGTGGAGATAAAACCATAATATACTGTCATATTCCACTTACACTTAGATTTGAGGACAAATACATTGCGTAGTTCAAATGTAGTTTTTATAGTTATGTTCTATAAGCTTTTTTTCTTATCTTTTCCATTTTTAAGTTTTTTGTTAAAAGTTAAGACACAAGCAAACATTTTATTTGTCTGGATTGGGACTATGGAAAGCCAGGATTTTCAACCTCTCTGCCTCCATAGCTTTTTTTTCTCTGGCTATCAGGAATGTGTAGCTACCATGTTATAAAAGCAAAGCCTTCTTCCATAGTATTTCCTAAAGAAGATGACTTCGATCTTTTTGGATGGGATATTGTGCTCTTTTTAGAAATATAATTATGGTTTGTTTTGTTTTATTTTTTGTCATTACAGATTTGTTTGTATTCAAAGTATGCATTTCAAACATGTCTCTATGTTAATGAAAATTTTTTGGTTTTAGGATCCATGATCTCAAACTTTTTCAGAAACAAGATATTCAGAACATCTTTCCTGCTAACTTCTTCGTATCTTAAGAGTTCTTTTCTCTACATTGGCTTTTCTCTTACTTCATTTATTCTAATTTCAGAAACTCCTTGTTAATCAGTTCCTCAGAAACTATCTCTAATAGCTATCCAATACTTTCATTCACTCCCAGTGTTTCCTATTATCTTACCCACGGCATTATTGATATTTGCAATCTCCTCATCATCTGATAATCCTTTTGAACTATGGTCAAATCTTATGAGTGTCTTCTTCTAGATGCAATTCTTATATTCATTGGCCGTAGATCACCAAATCTAGGGTAGATCACCAAATCTAGATCACCAAATCTAGTGGTATTTTAATCATTTCAGAATTACATGAGCATTTTCCCAGTGTTCTCCTCAAGGTAAAAGTTCTTTGTAAGAGAGATAGTACAACGGTTAGTTTACCAACACAGGGTTCATCTTGTCACTGAATTTGCTTCTCTGAGCGCCACTAGAATTTATCCCTGAGATTCCTGAATAAAGAGTCAGGTGTAAGCCTAGTCACTTCCAAGTGTGGTCCCTAGCTAAACAATCAAAATGTCCTTTGTAAGTACTTGACCACAAAAATTACTGTAACTCTAAATTAGTTGATTGGATCAAAAGATAGAGTTTGGAGGAAGAAATATCTTTGCTTATTTGTTTGTTTTGGGACCACACCAAGCTGTGCTCAGGGATTACTCAGTCTCTGCTGGGGATCACTCCTGGTTGTTCTCAAGTGACCTTATGCTTGGTAATGCTCAGACCCCTGTCTACTAAATGCAAAGCAAACATCATACTTCCTGCACTGTCTCCAGCTCCCTTTCTTATTTTCAAATGGAATAAAGATCAAGAATAAAAGAATTGCCAGAAACGTTTAAAAAAAAAAAAAAAGCAAAATCCTAAAAGTCATGTTATTCTCCAAATAGTGCTTTCATCCCGCAGGGTATCTTGGAAGAGAAGCTGGGTCATCCAAGACTTCCTGTTGCTGGCTGGGGTTCTTCGCTATAGATGTGCCCAGCGGCTCTGAAGCTATCACCACCAGCATGGTCCCAAGGGACTTTAAATAACAACCTGTAAATTGCTCCCAAGAAAGACAGTTGTTCTTTTTTCAAAAACCTCAAAATTGGGGCCGGAGCTGTAGCCCACCGGTATGGCATTTGCCTTGCACGGGCCGACCTGGGCTGGCCGGGTTTGATTCCCGCATCCCATAAGGTCCGCTGAACACCCCATATGGTCCCCTGACCACCGCCGGGAGTAATTCCTGAAATCAGAGCCGGAATTAACCCCTGAGCACTGCTGGGTGTGACCCCCCAAAAAAGAAAAAAAAACTCAAAATCTGGCACTGACCTTGCTAAATTTTAAGATTATGAAACAAGTGGCAGCCTTGTTTTGGCATGTCAAAGACCCATGTTGTCTTTTCATGCCAAATACCAGTAACAATTTTATACCTCATCCCCATGATCTAATGGAATGGTTTGAGGCTCTTTATGTTCCTGGAGCGGGATGATGCCCTTGGCTATCTCGCATGTGACAGAACATATTGAGATGTTACTGGTGCCAGCTCGAGCAAATCGATGATCAGCTGAGCAGAGAAAGAGATGATAGCTGCTCTGCCCCATGTATCTGTGTCTCTGGTTCACCATGAGGGCAACCATTTTCAACTTCTGGATTGCACAGCTCATCAGAGCTCCACCCAAGAGAAAAGCAGATCTCTCCCCATTGTATCAATAAATGCACGAACTGAGAGCCTACTACCAAGAATATACCATCTTCATGGCAAAGCCTGGTATTTTAGGCATATTTGATATTATATATTTTAGGCATATTTGATATGCCTAAAACCAGTAACAATTATAGACCTCATCCCCATGACCTGAAGGAATGGTTTGAGGCTCTGCATGTTCCTGGAGTGAGCAGATGCCCTTCGGCTACACTAGAACTTGACAGGATGTTGGAGTTGTTACTGGTGCCCACTCAAAAATCGATTAACAATGGGAAGACAAGTGACTCAAGTGATGGTGTTAAAGGGAATTGTATAGATCTGTATCTGAGCTTCAAAAAAGGGCTTTAGAGATGTATGCATATCTAATATAGACCCTTCTCAAATATTTGCTACTGCTATTTGTTTTATTTTATTTGGTTTGAGTCACTTCTGGTAGTGTTCAAGGCCTCCTTCTCAATTACTCCTGGCATGCTAAGAAGACCATATGGAGTGTGGGGATTAAGCCTGGGTCAACCACAGCGAGGGGCAAGTGCACTAGCAACTGTGCTATCTCTTTGGCCCTCATGTTCTTATGACCTGAAAGATTGTATTTCTGGTGGAACGAGACATAATGACTGGTGAGAAATAACCATCATTAATTTTTAAGTTTTATAGTTCTGAAACACAGTTAATTTTATTTCCAGATCAATCTCTTGACATTGCCTCTTTATAATTTGTTCTGCATTTAGTCCATATACTTTGGTTCTCAAGGATTGCTCCTGGTAGTGTTTATGAAACCATACGGTGCAGGTTAACTAACCCGGGACACTTAATTGCAAAGAAAGCATTCGTGCTCATTGAATTTTATCTCTCTTGACTGATATGGCAACTTAAAGGCAGTCATGATAGTGGATTTTGTAGCTTAGGGCCTTGATGAACAAAACACTACATATAATCAAGCACAAAGGAAAATTATACTATCAATAGAAATCATACACAAGCTGTATAAGACTATTACCATTATATAACACTATGATATTGCAATGAATAAAATGACACTAAAGATTCAGTTTTTGTTTGTTTTGTAGGTGGGTGTAAACCTGACTGTGTTCAGAGCTTTCTCAAGACTCTGTACTAAGGTGCCTGGGTCAGTTTTCATAGAAAGGCAAGTGCCATATACACTGTTCTATTGCTCCAGCTCTGAATGTAGATATTTTGAAATAACATGCATATATGGAATCCATCATAGCTCCCTAACATGGTGTTTTGTAACCTATGCATTGTATAAGTAAAAGGAAGAGACTAAATTAGAAAATAAAATTTAAAGTGACATCAGCAAGTAGATGCCCTTGAGCTACACTTGCTTGCGACAGGACATATGGAGATGTTACTGGTGCCTGCTCGAGCAAATCAATGAACAACAGGAAGACAGACAGACAGTGATCAATATAATATGCTTTATACATAATCACATGACTTTGTTATAAAAATAACTGGCCAAAATTATATTATGACATCTACTGCTATAGGAGTGTTGTACTGTAATGACAGAATAATTTATAAACTACCAAAATTCTGTTCACTCATTTATTCAGTAACTATATGTTTTACACTTTCTGCAATGCACTGTAGAATACTTGTTATACAGAAATAAACCAGACCTAAATACTACTCTATAAGCTAGTAACATCATTTCTCTGAATACATTATATTTGTATGAATCCTTTTAAAATATATAGCTATGTAATTAAATGAATGCATATGTGTAAAATATAAATATTTAAAGTATAAAATATATATGACATTGCATTTATACATTATATGCATTATATTGTTACCATCATCCTGATACATGAGACTTATTTCCTATGTTTTCTATAAACAGTAAATACGAGTGAAACTACATTTGCCTTCTCTAATAATTCATTATTAAGTTATTTTCTGAAAAAAAAAGAGAATTGATAGATGGAATCATTTTTATTTTTAGGTTATTAGTAAATTTCAAAATGTAGGGACTAGAGAGACATTACAAAAGGAAATTAATTGCCTTGCATGTGGCTGACCTGTGTTTGATCCCTAACATCTCATATAGTTCCCTGAGCCCAAATAATCCCTAGGCACCGAGCCAGGAGCATGCCCTAAGCTCTGCCAGTTGTGGCCCAAACACCAAAATACAAATCATGTAAACAAAAATATCTAAGGATATTTCTAGTTATTTAAATCCTCTCTTGTATGTGCTGCTGATACATAACCTTTTACATTTTAATCTGTAAAAACTTCCATTAGCTAATATTTAATTTACTTTTTATACATCTATAATACTATTAATAAAAAAAGTTTCACTGAGAAATATGTTTTTATTTTAACTTTGCTATTCATCTACAAATCACTGCATTAAAGCTTTAGGTAATATATGTCATTTCTCCTTTTCATTTCTCTGTTTCTTTATTCTAATGACTAGGCTGACAGTTTAGCTCAAGGGTAACATTGTGTCATTGAATTGCTTTGCCTATTACTTGATAAAGTTAAGCTTGGGGGGGAAATAAAAACTCTGATGGAACTGAAAAATCTATTTTATATTATAATAAAGATGAACAAATTTGAAGGCATTCAACTACCCAATAGAAGAAAAACATTCAAATGTCTGATACAACATTTCATATAGCGGAATTTTCAAGAATATATGGTTAGAATAGAAATTGTAAAGGTGCTCATTCAGATGAGACATTTGGATCTTTTAATTAACTTGAGGACAGAAGTGTCCTATAAACTAAGAATTTTTTTAACAACTATACAGAGAAAAGAAACTTTTTATCTGTGCATATTCTGTAATGCAGTGTGTGTGATTGTCCTGAGATCTCAGACCTCTATTCATTTTCTTTCTTCAGGTTCCTGCATTATTAATAGTAGTGTAAAAGAAATTTTCAACATTTATTCTCAGGGGTAGATCAGTAAGTAAATTTATTCTATTAGAAATAGATATTGCTATTTGGTTACTTGCTTCCAGTTATTAATAATATGTTGTTATTTTTAATTTCCCCCTACTATAACACACACTTGATCAAATGAATAAGATCAGACATAAAAATAATAAACTCTTTCAAATTAAATTTAATAAATATTTGACCAAATTATTTTGATTATTATTATGCCAAAATATACAAAATAAATTATGCTTTATGTAATAGGGCAACTCTTTTGTGGATAAATGATTAGGAATTATTAGAAATAGCCTAATTTAAATAGGATTAAATGAGACCTGTAAACAAAAAACATCTCCTCTAGCTCCATATTTCTGTTTTATAACTCTAGTTCCTATTAGCTGAAGTTCTGTAAGAGTTGTTTCAATCAAGTTCTCTGTATTTTGTTTTAGTTACAGATTCACTCGTACACTGTGAGAGATCATGTAGTTCAATCTCCTCATTTTACACATGAGAAAACAGAAATCTTATAGGTTAACTGATTTGCCCAAGGTCACATGGCTTGTTAGTGACAAAGCAGAAACTCAAATGCAGAACTTCAGATTCCCAATCAACCTTTCCCATTTTTACTCTGAGGACTTTTTAAAACAGTCCAAGACCTTAAGTTAACCTTCTAAATAGTTAAGATTAGTGAACATTTCTGCTAAGCAAGTAGAAAATTTTATTTATTTATTTATCTATTTATTTATTACTTATTGTTTATTTATTTATTTTTGCACTACATTATTTATTATTTAATCAGAATTGTCATATTGGAGTACTTGAATTCTGAATTTACAGAACCAGGCATCTTTACATATATTTTTAATCAATATTTTATTTTATACCATCGTGAGATATACAGTTACAAAGATGTTTATGTTTGGGTTTCGGTCAAACAGTGCTCCAGCACCCGTCCCTTTATCAGTGCCCATTTCCCATAACCAGTGTCCCTGATCCCCACCCCTTCTCCTAGCCTGCCTCTATGGCAGTTTCTTTATCTCTGTTCTCTCTTTCTCTTTCTCTTTTAATTTCTCTTTCTCTTTCTCTCTCTCTCTTTCTCTCTTCCTTCTCTTACACATTGTGGATTGCAATACATACATTTAGAGATTATCATGTGTATCTTTATTCCTGTATTCAATGCTCAGTTCCAGGTTGGTATTATCTCTTTCGACGATTATTAGAACACTGTTCCCTTCTCTGTCTAATATAACCTCTGACTCCCACACATTTGTGGTAGATTCTACCTTTGACAAGACCTCTTGACCCATGTTTTGCCTGACCTAGATATTGGTGTCATTATATATGTATATATGTAAATATATATATATATATATATATATACACATAGATATTTATGTCATGCAAATAAAAGCTGTCTTTTTTCCTTCTGACTAATTTCACTCAACATGATCCTCTCCATGCCCATCCATTTACAGGCAAATTTCATAACTTCATTTTTTCTAACAGCTGCATAGTATTCCATTGTGTAGTTGTACCACATTTTCTTTATCCAATCATCAGTTCTCAGGCATTCTGGTTGTTTCCAGATTCTGGCTATTGAAAATAGTGCTGCTATGAAAATAAAAGGGCAAATGGTGTTTCCGTTGTGTGTTTTTGACTTCCCAGGGTATATTCCCAGGAGTGGTATGGCTGGGTCAAATGGGAGCTCATTTTCTAGTCTTTGAATGAATGTCCATATTGTTTTCCAGAAAGGCTGTACCAGTCGACACTCCCACCAACAATTATTGCTGAGAAGTTCCTGGAACTAAAGAGTGCTTGCTCCCAGATTCAGAAAATTATATTGATTTAACTTGTTTCATTATTTGAGGTAACCTGTGTGTAAGCTTTTATTCTATGTAAAAAATAAAACACTATAATCATCATGTACAACTATCTCACACTTAGAGCTGGTTATGTTCTAGAGAAATTTGACATATTTATTGCAAAACTCACAAAAATAGCTAAGTTAAATTGCATCTGTCTTTATTTTGGATTTATTTGTGCAAGTATCTTGTGGGCAGTTCACATTATTAAATGCACCCAAGGATATGTGTTAGAGCTAAAAGACCTTTCCTTTCCCCTTTCATTTTCCTTTGTCCACTTTACGTTAATACCCACCATCTACCTGTAACCTCATTCAGGTGTTGAGATAACTTACAGAAGACCAAAATCAATTTGGCATAGAAAATGAAAAGACTTTATCGACCTCAAAACACCTATCAGTACTGCATAAGCCTGTTATAAAATCTCAAGCCAAGCTCAGCAATTTGAACATTCCTGGAAGTCCTTAGATATTACTCCCTTAACAATATTACAATATATTTTCTAATCCATTTCTAATTAACCTCTGTCTTGCCACCAAAGGATTTAAAATAATAAGTGGAATAATTATCAAGAGAGGCATAAGAAAGGAACACTCAGTTTCTCTACTCTGTTCCAACCCTTGCTTATATCATCTTCATTACAGCTTTTTGTGCCTATTATATTATATATTACTTGGTAACTAGTTCACAGGAAGTATTTTTGTTACACAAATCGTTTAGACACTGATCTCAATTATATTCATAACTGGTCTGATTAATATTAAGGAACTAAAGCATTGTAGTATATCATTCCAAAAGTATACAATTCTATAGCAAAATGGTTAAAAAACAGAAATTCTCTTTTAGAGATCTTATTGTTAAAATTAGGGTTTTTTTAATTTTTTTTTATTTTTACAATTACAAAGATATACAATTAAAAAGTTCATATTTGGGTTTTGGTCATACAGTGTAGCAGCACCCATCCCGCCACCAAAGTGGATTAAAGATCTCAATATCAGACTTGAATCCATAAAGTACATTGAAGAAAATATAGGAAAAACCCTCCATGACATTGAAGCTAAATGCATCTTCAAAGATGAAACATCTCTAACAAAGCAACTAGAAGAAAAGATAAATATATGGGACTACATGAAACTAAAAAGCTTCTGCACCTCAAAAGAAACAGTGACTAAGATACAAAAGCAGTCCACAGAATGGGAAAGAATATTCACCCAATACTCATCTGATAAGGGGTTAATATCCAGGATATATCAGGCACTGGTAGAACTTTACAAGAAGAAAACAAACAACCCCATCAAAAAATGGGGAGAAGAAATGAACAGAAACTTCAGCAAGGAAGAAATTCGAATGGCCAAAAAAAACATATGAAAAAATGCTCATCATCACTAATCATCAGAGAGATGCAAATCAAAACAACAATGAGATACCACTTTACACCACAGAGACTGGCACATACTCAAAAGAACAAGAACAACAAGTGCTGGCGTGGGTGTGGGGAAAAGGGGACACTCATCCATTGTTGGTGGGAATGCCGGCTGGTACAGCCTTTCTGGAAAACAATATGGACATTCCTCCAAAGACTAGAAATTGAACTCCCATTTGACCCAGCCATACCACTCCTGGGAATCTACTCTGGGAAACCAAAAATACGCAGCGGAAACACCATCCCTACTTTTATGTTCATAGCAGCATTATTCACAATAGCCAGAATCTGGAAGCAACCCGAGTGCCCGAAAATAGATGACTGGATAAAAAAGCTTTGGTACATCTACACAATGGAATACTATGCAGCTGTTAGTAAAATTAGGTTTTAATAGGCAACAGGGACTGGAGAGTTAGACATTGGGTACCACATCTGTCTTGCATGAGGCCAAACTGGGTCCAATGCCCAGCACCACATATGATAGTGATTTCTGAGCACAGAGCCAGAAATAACTCCCAGAGGACAACTGAGTGTGGCCTTCAAACCAAAACTAAATGAATAATTAAATAATATGTTAAGTCAACAAATAGAAATTAAAAATAGGTCTTTTTACAGAAAGAAAATTAAACATTTAAAATATAAAATGAGTGTAAGCAAAACTAGTGTGGTGGATTAAGGAATCAGGTGTGCCAAAGAAAATCAATGCTATAGATTTTCTAGAATAGAATACGGTGCTGCTAATTCTTTGTCTTTTGGCTTTATATTGATCAAGATGATCAATATAAAGGATGATCAGATGATCAGAACACTAGGTTCTGTTGGAATATGACACTTTACATCATGTTCACTTATCATAGATTCTGAAATAGAAAACTATAGATAGGTGGTTTATTGTGTGGTTTTATGTAGCTGTATATTGGGCAACAGATAAAACTGACCTCCAAGGAATTGCTGTGTATCAGGTAAACAAGAGTATGAGTTTTGGAGATGAGATGACACGGTGCCCAAATTTGAGAGAAAGGTTGGCCTTATTTTCTTTCATCAATCTCTCTTTAACCTTGAGCTTTAAACTTCTCACAGGGGTGAGAAGTTTGAAACTTTGATGAATCAGTTACCAATGTGCTGAATGATAATACAAAGTTCCTATGTATGAACAGTGCTGAAGCATAGATGTTGAGGAAATAGAAATATCAGATACAGAAATTAAAAAAAAAAAGAAGTAAGTTTTTGTTGAGGTGGCTGTGCTCCTGGTTTTTCATGCTTGATTTTTTTTAAGTAGAGTTGGAAATGAGCAATTTCTTACTCTTCTAAAATTACCTATTTTAGGGGCGGAGTGACAGCCCAGCGGGTAGGGCGTTTGCCTTGCACGTAGCCGGCCTGTGCCGGCCGGGTTCGAATCCCGGCATCCCATATGTTCCCCAAGCACCGCCAGGAGTGATTCCTGAGTGCAGAGCCAGGAGTGACCCCTGAGCATCGCCAGGTGTGACCCAAAAAGCAAAAATAAAATAAAATAAAATTACCTATTTTAATTTTAGTAGCTGCAGCAATGTAAGTTTGTTTCTCTTTCTGATTAATTCCACCTTTTTATTATTTTTTAATAATTCACAACCTGAGAGTACTTTTAATCTTATGTATATAATTATTTCCAAAAAATCTTGCATGGTGACAGTGGCAGAAATGTGGCAATTGAACATTGTATAGAGTAGTCCAGTCCTCCTGAAAGAGTTGGAAAGTATCTGGGCATAAAATGTCTCCGAGCTCTTCAACTTCCAATAGAAACAAACCCATAGCAGAATCTAAAACCTGTCCTAAACTAAAAAATCCCCAGCTTCTGTGCCATCAGCAGAATTACCAACCCGCAGTCTACAAAATCAGATAATCCCATTTGGATAGTCCCTATTTCCTGCAAAACTATTCTCCCACCCAGAAATGTTAACCTAGTTCCCTCATTCCTAGCATCACTGTCAACTGAAAACAGAACTGGTACCTCACAATAGAACTGAAGTTCCAACTATCAGTACCTGTCACTCCCTAAAAACTACATTAAATTACCATAAAACAGTAGTAAAAGGTGAATATCTAATTTCAAGTAAAAAGTTCAGACTTCCAAGGATAATATCACCTACAACCTATCCCTTGACTCAATTTTCATACAGAAGGAAATAAAAAATATACAATATATCCACTGAAGTTACTTTAGTCTCAACCTGTTTCTCCTGGTCCTTTGTAATGAAGCATATTTTATTCTTTTTTAAAAGCACTTACTTGGCACTTGAAGATATCTGGTGAGTTATAATGGAACATGGGGATATCTTGTATCCCATGGAGTTCTTCCATGTTAGCAAATATTAAAACAAGCATCAGATAGATTGATATGAATTAAACAACAAAAATAATAACAGCCATGATGAGATATACACGATGAGATCCAATAATTCTGAACATTACTTTTATTCAACATCTTAAGTAATTTTAGCTAAGAGAAAGGCATTATACAACGTGGGAGTGGTTGCACTTAGCATAGGAGTGATGTAGATGGGGAGGACTCCCAACCAGAGAAGTGAATTTCCCTGGTGGTTGGTGAATTGTGTCAGGTGACCTGACATTACTCTTGTCAAATTTTTTAGGTATTTGGATGAAGTAGGAAGCCAGGGAAGTAACATCAAGAGAAGAGAGATAAGGTCTTCTTGCTCTGTCCATATGGAAAGATTCTTGGGGGTAGTGTTTTTAAAAGTTTTCCACAGGCATATATATACATATATACATATAATATTATATACATACATATGTATATATACATATACTATTATATACATATATATGCACACACACATATATATGTATATATATATATATATATATATAATTTGGGTAATATCCTATCAGTTCCATAAGGTAACTATCAAACTACACCTGAAGTCTACTTAATCTGCATGACATAGTAATTGGAGTTCTCGGAGAGTCATAGACTAAGACCGGAGTGAGGATTGCTCTTTGCAGGAAAAGGAAGTTTGTCCGAACCTTTGCATAGGTTGTCCAAGATTACTGCCTTCACTTACAGGAAAGTATTTCAGGAAGAGATGAATTTACATCATTACTTTATGATTCAAGGTTTCTGTTTTCTTCTTGTCATTTTAATATTGGCAATAATCCTCTCTTGAAAAAATATGCCAGACATATTCTCTAACCACTGTACCATCTCTGATTCTTTTACAATTTTATTTTATTTTTATTTTTATTTATTTATTTATTTATTTTTGCTTTTTTGGGTCACACCCGGTGGCGCTCAGGGATTACTCCTGGCTCTGCACTCAGGAATTACTCCTAGTGGTGCTCGGGGGCTATATGGGATGCCAGGGATCGAACCCGGGCGGTATGGGCCGGCAGCGTGCAAGGCAAATGCCCTACCCGCTGGGCTATTGCTCCAGCCCCAACAATTTTATTGTTAGTTTCCTCAATGTGATCAGTGAGATGTATATGTGCAGTTTAATTTGGTTCCTTCTTAATAATTCTATCATCATTTTAAATATTAAATTGATAACTTATGTTTTCAGAGGCTTCCCTCGCCCATATCACTTCATAAAAGGTAGGGAGGGCTCTGTGCTTTTTCCTTCACTGCTACGTTCCCAAGATTCTAATATAGGAATGAAAATCAGTGACCTTTCGTTAAATTAATACTGAATGAAGGAAGACCCAACCCAAGGATGGAGATATCAAGGAGGTTTCACAGAGGAACTGATATTTAGACTAGGATTTGAAAGGGTAGAATGTTATCCAATAACCAGAGCAAAGAAGGATTACTCAATGAGCTGAATAAAAGAAAGGGAATAAAGTCAATACCATCAATGTCTTATGAAATAGGAAGAAATGACTTGGTGAAAGCTAATGCAGGAGTAAAGAATATTCTCCAGCAAATTCTTTAAACAAAGATATACTATTTAGTATATAATACATACTGTGCATATTTAGGATACTGACTTCTATATAAAGACCTCTTATAATTTCTGGCTTAATCTTTATATTGGTTCCCTAATATTACTCCTTTGTTGGAAGAAATACTTTAAAAAGCTGCAATCTTTTTAAAACTTATATGTATTAGGAGAGTCAGAATTTAAAAGCTCTTAGAGAAACATTGGAATGAAGCATTTATTTTGATTCTTCATTCCAAGTTAAAATATGATTTCATAAGTAATGACATGTCTGGCAAAGTTGAAACTCTCATATCTTCACTTAATAGAATTTCATTTAGGTTAACTAATTGAGACAATAGTTCATTAAATTCTAATTTTTTAAGTAAATGTTCACATATGACATGTGTCTTGATATCTTCCTATATAATCATATATAGAATATTGAGAATTTGACTAGAATCACTACAGAATATATTCCCAAACTTAATTCAAAATATAATGTATTTAATGCTATGAATTTGTCAAATGGGTGAGCAATCACTAGTTGCATTACAGACAAATCTTAAATGTTTCAGTGGCACTGAACAAAAGAAATATAATATACTCATTATGCTCATTTAATGTTGGTTGGTAGGAGAGAAGGGCTTCCTTCAACGTCATTACTCTACAATTCAAGCTTTCTGTTTGCTTCTTGCCATTTTCATACATAGTCTTCAAATTTGCAATCTTGAAGGACTTTATGTCCATTTATGTGCTGTACTCAATCTATTGAGTGCCAGGAACTGAACCCAGGTTATCAACAAGGAAGGCAAGCATCCTGTCTTTTCTGTACTTTTCTCTGCCTTGCCTTTTTTTATTGTCATATTTTTTGAAGATATGTCATCCTCTAGTTTTCCAGCAAGGCTATGAAGTTTTCTGCAACGCCCATTAAAAATAGGGGTGTAGCTTTAAGTGACCTCTACTTGTGCTTGTTATTCTTGGGGAAAGTGTTTGGTAATCAGTGAGTTCACAAAAGCAAATGGTTTCTGTTCAATTTAAATCATCTTAATGTTTTTAAAAACTTTTTAAAATCATTGCTTTCTTTTAGTTATCAATAATTAGTAGGAAATCACCTATTATTAATAGGTGATTATGAGTCACCTATTCACTTGTATCACTTGTCTTCCTGTTGTTCATTGATTTGCTCGAGCAGGTGCCAGTAATGTCTCCATTTGTTGGGATTGAGATTCATTATTGTTACTGTTATTGACATATTGAACACAACACAGGTAGCTTGCCAGGCTCTGCTGTGGCTCTGGGTTCATCCCAGGGGACCCAGTCTTTTTCTATATCAAAACATCAATATCCTGGCCATAGGCCAGAACCCTGAGTGTAGTAGACAAGCCTGTCTCCTACCCACCACCTGTTGACACAGCCAAGCACCGCAGTCACACCTGCAACACCTCAAGTCCAACAATCTCAATAGAGTATCTAGCCACCATTGTCTTAGTGTTCCCTTCCTAATTTATGCCACCCCCCCCCATCTCCAATCCAGTTGCAAGTTTTCTACTGAAGAACAGTTCTCCTGCTTTTTATTTCTATGGACTTTTTGAGCTTTGGTATTCCCTTACAAAGATTCTGTTTCTCTCAATATGAGAGATATATAAGATTTGTGAGTCTGCATTTCTTCCTCTGACAAACTTCACTCAATATGACTAGTACATCAATAAGATAAGAACGATTTTTAATCAAAATTACAGGGTTGACAGATAGACCAATAGGCTGGAGCACATGAGGCTGGGGTTTGATTCTTAGCATGACATATTCCTCCAAGCATTGCCAGGAGAATCCCCAAATCACTGAGTGTGAAGTAGCTCCTGCACAGAGAAAGTTGTGGCTTTCAAAAAAATCAAAATTTCATAGGATAACATTCTGTCCATATGATAAATATCCAAAGTTCGGGAGATATTTGTAAACTGCTACGTTTGTTGATGTGAGTGATACAGAGGAATTAATAAAAATCGTTTTCAGAATTAAGTTACAATTGTACTATGCAAAAAGACCCACCATAGGCAATAATTTTTTAAATAACACATGATGCAGCAAGTATATAATTAAATATTTTAAAATATGGGGGGGGCTTAGCAATATTCCAGCGGGTAGGGAGTTTGCCTTGCACGTGGCCTACCCAGGTTAGATCCCCTGGCATCCTATATGGTCTCCTGAGCAGCACCAGGAGTAATTCCTGAGTCCAAAGCCAGGTTTAACTCCCTGAGCATTGTCGGTGTAACCCAAAAAGGAAAAAAAAAGAAATGAGGGGAGGGTGCTAGATTTGGATCATACACAGCAATGCCTGGTGGCCTTAAGGTTATACCACATGATGCTTTGGAAAGCATGGATACTGGGGATTGAACCCAGACAGTGTATTCAGGGAAGAATTAGGTTACCCTACTATCACCCCAGCACTGATACAATAATACCCAATTTTTGAAACATTTACACTTTACAATGTAAGAACAAAGATCATTTAATTACAGTGTTAGAGATATATAGTTATTATTAATAGAAAGAAAGAAAAATAATTATTTCTGATGTTTCTATATGCTATTTAAGTTTATGCAACTACGTTAATTATATTCACTTGTTTAATGTTACCAAATTCTAATGCCATCAACTTAAAATGCAATAAATCCAGAACAAATAAAATATACAAATATGGCAAAAAGATTATGAGAATATTTGGGAGACAAAATACATAATTATCATCATATGTATATAATTATTATCTTTCTTGATATTACCAATCATGAATAGTTTTGCTTCAAGCTTAAAATATTAAAAGAAGTCTGTTCTTTCTAAATAATTTGACACCAAATACATAGAAGGTAACTGTCGGGAACACCGCCGGGGTCCCCGACAGTGTCAGGACAGAGGTTGTCTTCTACCTCCGAGGACGCCGGGAGAACAGATGAAAACTCACGAGTCTGGTGCAGTTCCAAAATGGCTTTTAATAGTACAAAAGTTCTTCCACAGCACTCCAATATAATGAACAAACTCTAGCTCTGGTCTGAACTTAGACCATACAGAAGAGCCTAAGTCTCCCACCAAAGAGAGAGAGGATCTCACCCGAGCTGAGACGTACCCAGAAGGAGCAAAAGGCCAAAGAGCAAAAGCTAAAAGCCAAAAGCCGCAGGAGCCAAAAGCTGAAGGCTGAGGAACGAAAAGGCAAAAGGTGAAGGGGCCTCAAGTCAGTCCCTTATATACACCAAAGTAATCCAATCGGGAGGTTGTCATGCCAACAAAGAACCCTAAACAGAGTGTAGTGCCACACCCTATTGCAGGTATAAACAAAGGTTACACCAAGGACTAATCCTGAGATTATCTCTTATGTAAAACACTGGAGAGAGAGGGGGCTGGTATAAAGTAATACATCTTAACTTCATGAGCTTCATGTAATCTATATGGTACCCACAAGGTCCTTATTATTATCTGCACCAGGGTGATTCTGAGTATCTTGTTCTCGTGTACTGAAAGGGTCATACTCGCTTGCTTAGAGCAAACTAGTATGATCCTTCCTATAGTCTTCCTTTAGTCTCAGCGTAGCCAGGGTGGTAGTCTCCTGGTAAATTCTAACTGTCCCACGCTGGGTGCAGTGGGTATAAAGAGGAGCTGTGCCCAATCTAGAAAACATAGAAGTCTTAGTAGATGTATAAGTCAGAAGTTATTCAATCAAGGTGACTTCTGTAAGTGCCACACCCTCTAGCAGTGTTTACATAGAAGAGAGATCTCATTAGAATGAACCTTGGCTTAAATAAGATTAAGCTGGGAGTGAGCAAAACAACAAAACTCCCAGATTAGCTAAACATATCCTCCAACAGGTAACTTTCTTAAAAGTCTAAAAAATAAGGAAATGAACAATTTCTAGAACATAAAATATTGTTGATTGTCTTGCAAAAGTAACTTGAAGTCGAAGAAAACTTTGAATAGAAAATTAATTTTGGTGCTGAGAAGTAAGAAATAATAATTCAGTTTATAGGTGAGCCATATTTATATGTGTTTATTTCTTTATGAATATGTACTGCATTAAAATAAATCATTACATAGGAAGGAGTTAGACTAATGAATTGAGACTTTAGCAAGTGTTTTGTAATTTATCATTGTATTTAATTAGCAAGGCAATTCATTAACACATGAACTCATCCTTGACTTCAAGTTAGTTATAATCAATTTTGAGATAAAGAATATTTGTGGAAATCTAAAGGGAAACATAAAATGAAATTAATTAAATATAGTTAACAAAATATAGCAATTAAGCATTATTGAAAATTTAATATCACATCCTTGAATTTACAGTTTTAAATATTTCTTGATGCTAGAAATAAATCACAAGAGAGATGTATTCAGAAATGTACCCTGAAATGCTCAGAAATATAAATTTTCATGGATAAAGTTAGACTTCAGGTAAGTTCTTTAAAATAGGTAAGATTGGGCTGGAGTGATTCTTCAGTGGGAATGGTGTTTGCCTTACACACAGAGTCAACCCAGGTTTGATTGACAACATTCCATCTAGTCCCTGAGCACTGCTAGGAATAAATCCTGAGTGTAGAGACAAAAGCAACCCTTGAACAACTCTGGGTGTGACCCCAAAAAATAGATAAGATTGGTAGTTGGAAACAAAATGGCCCATTAATGTATTAATTTCACCCAGTCACATATTGCTTACAGTGATCTAAGTAGGGAACTAGAAGGTATGTAAGTAAATAAAACAACCCTTCCAATTTAGAAGAATAATATAATTTATTACAAAAGAAAAATGAAACTTAGAATTATTTTTTCTATACTATGATATAACATATTTAGCCAGGATAAACAAAGATGAAACATATTGAAAAATATTACAATAATTAAAAAATAGAAAAATCCCCATATACTCTTATAGGATAATCATGCACAACTCTTAAAAATAAAATGAACTATTGCTTACAATTAAGAGCAACAGTGAGATACCAAATAAAAGCAAAAGCAATTAAAGAAATCAAACCTTTGGTATAAACTTGGAATATACATGTATAGATCTAATAAATTATAAAATAAATAGTATATCATGATTTTGAGAAAATAAATGTAGCGGATTTTTTAAGTTTCATAGATCCTAATTATGGGATAAATGCTAAGTCTCTGTAAGGTCCTCAACTGATCTGCCATTGTCAACTCTATCTCTCATTGCTAAATATCCCAAGAATTCATAACGATGGGTTTCTACGAAAATCGTTTCTCATGGTTTTGTTTGCAATAAGCTATCTTTGGAGTGTGTTAAGTTTTGATAAAAGAGCAGGCCTTCTTTCATCACCCAAAAATAGAAAACTATCAAGTTAATGATTATACAACTATAATAAACCTCTTGAGGACACAGACCTTTACTAGAGGTCCTTGTGTTAACTAAAGAGGGTCTTAAGTGTCATGGTGAATGAAAACAAATAAATTTTAAATTTGCATACTGTTTTGTCCTGTAATAAAACTGTTTTGTCTCAGAGCTTCATATCTTTGCAAAAATCAATGAGACAACAACAACATACAATCAAGCTACTGTGTATGAAATTTGATCACTTGATCACTTGATCACACTGATCACTTAGCATCCTGTTATTTGTCAATTTGCTCAAGCAGACACCAATGACATTTCTGTTCGACCCTGTCACATGCCAGTGTAGCCCAATGGCATCTGCTTGCTCCAGGAATACAAATAGCCCCAAACCGTTCATTCAGGGTCTTGATAAAGAAAAATGAAGTTATAAAATTTGCCTACAAATGGATGGACATGGAGAAGATTATGTTGAGGCGAAATTAGCCAGAAGGAGAGAGACAGATACAGAATGACTGCATTTATCTGCATAACATAAATATATAGGTACATAATATGATACCAATATCCAAGATCAAGTGAAACATATATCAGGAGGTCCTGTCAAAGGTGGAAATTATCACAAACGTGTGGGATTCAGAGGCTAGGTAAGACAGAAATGGAACAGTGTGCTAACAATTGTTGAGGGTACTAATACCAACCTAGAACTGAACATTAAATAGAGGCAAAAGATACACATGACAACCCTTTAATGTATGTTCTGTAATCCATAGTCTGGAGGGGAAGGAAAAGAGAAAGAGAGAGAAATGGAAAGAAATCAAGAACCTGCCATGGAGCAGGGCTGGGGGAGGGTGGAGGGAACCGGGGGCGTTGGTGGTGGGGAGATGGGCACTGGTGGTGGGATGGGTGCTGCAAACAATTCAGTATGATTTGTTGGCAAAGTGCTACACCGTTTCAATGAAACAATGTATGTTTTAACTGAACTAAAATAAATACATGTTTAATCACTAAAAAATAAATAAATAAATAAATAAATAAATAAATAAATAAGAAATCTGATCATCTTGTAGGTGGGTGGCCATGTGATCTTCTGATGCCCTGTGGGATCCATTAGGTAACAACTCTAGTCCAGCGGTTGTCTCCAAGTCGCATTACATGTCCAGGTCATATGATTGTCGATGCCTTGGCAAAGGAGGCAGCTTCCCTGACCCTCAGAGGTCGGAGAAAGACGCGAGAATCCAGCAAAGTTTCAAAATGGTTTACTTACACAAGTTCTGGCATTCAAATCAGCAACAGGAAAACACCAAATTTAGGGTTCCTGGTTGGGCCCCAGCCACCTGTAGGCCAAGAAAGCTGACACCATGTGTTAAGGCCCCGCAGAGAGGGAGACAGTAAAGAGGCATGAAAGAGAGTGCCAAAAAGGACCCAGAAAGAAAGCAGGCTACAACTTTTATATCCCTGCAACACAAACCTCCCACTCCAACTGAGAGCAGTTAGGGTCAAATCCCCTCAGGTAATTTCTCCCAGGACCTCACCTAGGTCTTTTGAGATGTTAATGTTACTGAGCCAAGATCTGCCTTGGAAGTGCCCCTGCAGGATAGAGTGGAGGAGGGGCTTCTGAGATGAACTGTATCTCAGAATACAAAGGCATGCATCTGTACCAAAGGATATTCTATAGTCAGTTATATATTTGTCAAGCCTTCACAAGAGTCTCATCTTTACTTCATGGTTATTCTGTATATTAGTCTTTGAGTTCTCAGAGAGCCATGCTTACTTGCTTGGAGGCAAACCACGTTTCTCTCTGGTCTAATTATTTAGAAATCCAACATGGCCAGACAAATATACCAGTAATATCTAGCTAGTTCCACTATAATTGTGGCAGCATGAGAGAATATTTATACCAGCCATAATAGAATAAATGGTCAGATGAACTGCCACATTTAAACTGCCCTCCTATCTACAAAGTGATCTGCAGGAGGCAACTACAGGCCAGATGCAGAGGTTGTGGGCAGCAGTGTACTGCAACAAAGAAGTGTTCAGACTAGTGTTCGGTGTTTAGGGTCATTCAGGCAGCACTTGGGGAATGATATGTGGTACCAGTACATATGATCTCCCATATTTTCTCCCATATGGGGTGCAGATAATTGACCATGTGCAAGACAAATCTTGGCAATATTTTTTTAATTTTATTTAAACACCATGATTTACAAAGCTATTCACAGTACAGTAGTTTTAAGTATTTAATATTCCAACACCAGTCCTACCACCAATATGAATCTTGGGCAATTTTGATGAGTCATTTATAATTATAGAAGTTTTCATCTTATATCTATGTCTATTAGATTTTATTATGTTGCTACATATTTCTAATTATATTTATATTATATCACCTTATTTTATGTACTTTATTATTTTTTATTCATGGTTGAAATCTTTTTTATTTTTTATCAGATTTGAGATATATTTTAATTAATAAAATCTGAAAGAAAATGGCAGATTATTTCAAGGGCTTTTGCAAAAACATTAGCAAAGTAAGTTGCCATTTGCTGGCATTAAGTTTCAGGGAGGAGCTTTTTAAATAAATATCAGAACTTGGATTCAGAGTTATTGTCTGAGATGATTATTATGACCCAAATAGAGATAATGTGTGAGTTGATAGCTGAGGTTACAATAAAAAGTTTCAAACTAGATAAGGAATTTAGAAGTTAGTACTATATTAGAAGAAACTAAATCTGTAGCCAAATGAAAATTACTTTCTTTTCTTTTTGAGGGGGAGTTACTAAGAAAGCCTATCTTTGGCAGTACTAGAGGTTACTCCCAGCTCTGCTCAAGAGTGCTCCAACTGCTGCTCTGGGCATCTTGTAATGCAAGGGAATGGAACCAGGATTGACAACATGCAAAAGGAATGTCTTAAGCCTACACTTAACTTCAGCCCTTACCAATGAAGAAGAATGTAGAGTTTTCATCTACGTGAAAGAAAATTAGTTAGCCATAAAAATGTACTATGAATATATTTTAATTGATAAAAGAAAATGAATATATCATTAAAAAATTACTGAAATATAATTAATAAAAACCAACCTGAATTTAAAATAAAAGATACAAGAATGATCACAGAAATATTGCTTATAAAGTCTTATGAGCACATGCACTAAAACTAGGCTTGTGCTAATTTTAATTAAGTATAGTTATTAATGAAATATCATTCATACGTATAAAAGAGGCTGAACATCCCAGGAAAGGATCTGGAACTACCTAACTTTTCTGAACATTAAACTAACTTTCAGTCTTCTTAGTTTGCATGCAAATCTTTCATACAATTCTCAAGAACCCACCAGTACAGGATAATCCACTTTTATGTTAACAATTACAGTGTATACAGACTAGCACAATTAATTATTAAGATAGTCTATAAGAATAGCACCACTTTTTAGGATTTATACTATTTGATACTAGATGTTAAAAATGAAAACGGGGGGGGGGTGCTGGAGTAATAGCACAGTTGGGAGGGTGTTTGCTTTGCATACAGCTTACCTGGAGTTCAATCCTTGGCATCCCATATGGTCCTCTGAGCACTGCCAGGAGTCATTCCTGAGTGCAGAGTCAGGAGTATCATCTGACCATCACCAGATTTGAACCAAAAGCAAAAAAAAAAATTAAAAAATAAAAAATAAATAAATATGATCAGGTACAGAATAGACATTGCAACAGTACACTAGTAAATAAGATGTTTTGGCACTCTTATGTGTGTACATATATATACTATATATATATATATATATATATATATCCTAATAGAAAGAAGAGAAATATAAGAGATTGTAAAATTTCTATAAAAATAGCAAGCCCCAAAATAATTTCTGTTATGTTATATTTACTATGTTTTATTTTAAAATGTCCAAATAAGCAAAATTAATGAAAATTATGAAACTGTTTCCCTAATTATATGCAGCTAAAGATCCAGATTCTTACAGACCAATAAGGAAAATATTTATCATCTAATAGAAGAATGTTCAAACTATATAATCCATAATATACTCAAAATATGCAAATAATCCTGAACATCTGATGTTTAATTTTGATTCATTATCAGATTTTCTAATTCTGTTTACTTTTAAGTTATGCAGTTTTCATACAAAAACATTAATAAAATATTAATAAAATATCTTATTTGAACAATCACTGTATCACTGTCTTCCCGTTCATCATCGATTTGCTCGGCGGGCCCCAGTAACATCTCCATATGTCCTGTCTCATGCTGGTAGAGCCCAAAGGAATCTGCTTGCTCCAGGAACATAAAGAGCCTCAATCCATTCGGAATGAGGGATTATAATTGTTACTGGCATATATATCAAATACAACATGGGTAGCTTGCCAGGCTCTGCCGTTATTTGAACAATATAATTTAAATTTTGCTATACTTTAAATAATTGTTATTTTCTGCAGGTCCTAAAGTTTGTAGCATCTATATTATCCTATAAAAGCACAAAGGGTCAAGCCTTTTAACCTTTTTAATTGCAACAAATAGAAAGTTATTGAATAGTTGAACACCGAACACAGGCATACCCAATCTTTTTGCTTAGAAACAAAAAGATGTATGCCTATTATTTATATTATGTAGAAGTACTCTAGTCCAACCCAATATGCCCTGTTCTAAAAATACATGCTAGCCTGAAGCCACTAAGTTGAACTGTAACCCTAGTTTTAAAAGCACTGTTCTAGCAGGGATCGGATGAGCTCATATTTAGTTTAACTAGATTAACATGAATTTTGCAATTTAGTGAGGATTAATATTATTTATGACAATTCCATTTCAATGCTGAATATAGCAAACACAGCTATGATCAAAGGATTTCAACAGAAGTAAGGATCAGTTTAGTAACCAACCTTTTGTGCCAATCAGGACATAATTGTTGAATTTGATTAAAGATCTGTGATACAAATGAGTATGCTCTAAACATTATGTGCATAACTTACCTTTAAAGAAGATAACAATTTAAATAATTCTGTCACTCTAAAAAGAAGGAAAAGTTGGGCATCAAGTATATGTGTTTTTGTAGGAAAAGATGACATTATTTTCATCATGTAAAGGTACAAGAAAGTGAACATGTAAATTTGCATTAGAGGTATACTGTGTAAAATTTCAGTTGTAGGCAGAGAGTATCATTTACTCTCAATTACATTTAAAAGATAATTCTAAAATATTTCCTCTTGTTTTTGAAGGGTGTAGCTTGGGGTCTACACTTGGGGGTGCTCAGGTCTTACTTCTGGAGCTGTGCTCAGGCAGTAATCCTGGAGGCTTGAGGGTCCTTATGGGTGATGAGAGAGTAAAGCCCAGATGCCTATTGCAAGGAAGCACCTTACCTCCAGTACTATGATTCAGGCCCTATACTCTTTTAAAAACATTCCATTCCATCAAATTTATGTAAATAATGAGTTCTTAATGTATTATGTACTTCAAATTTTTTTCTTTAATTTTTAGCTCTATTCATTACATGCCATTTTCAAAGCTTTCATAAATTGTAGTTTGTAGCTGTTTTTCTCTCTTCTGCTTTCTGCAGCTCAAAGCTTATATAGATCGAAGTAATAGAGAAAATATAGTTAGTTTCTATATTCTACTTTCTCCTGCGCCAAGAAATTATGAGTATCTTTCAATATATGTTTAGAATTTCCATTTATTCTCTCCTAAAATATAATTTCAGTCCATCTTTGTTCACCTATGTTACATTGTTTCTTCCTGTTGCCTCTCTTTCACTATTTCTTTAAGTCCCTAACTTTTTCTCTGAGTTCCACCATTTGATCCAATTGCATGTTGTCCTGTTATCCTGCTACCTCGGTGCTAGCCCTTGGGCTCAGGCATCAGGCCTTGAGGCTTTTGTGCTGGGCCTCGGGTCTAGGCTCTAGGAGCAACTTCTCCTCCTTGGTGTTGGCTATTCAGCCTAGGAACCAGGGGTCACATGACCCAGGTGTAGGCCTATGGCCAAGACACCAGGGGCCACTGTTCTCTCCATCTGGAAGCCCCCAGGATGGGTCCTGGGGCCCCTATTTATAGTCTCCAGCCAGGTTCAGAACCCTGGCCCCAACGTTTAACAGTTTCCCAACTATAGAGTATTGTCCCTTTACCAAGAGGTGATGTCAGTTTTCAGCTGTGGCTGACTGACAGTATTTAATATTTCTTCTAGCTGTCTCCTCCACTCCACCTTAGTCAAAGAGCCTCCCTTTCTCTCCTCTTACAGCAGTTTTTCTAGCAGGCATGCCCAGTAGGATTCTCTCAGCAGGCTGTCCATCAGCCCTACTCTCTCTTCTCTCCCTCTGCTGGCAAACTACTCCCTTAAACTATTTCTCCAAGACTCTCTCCAAACTCAGAACACTGCCTCTGGGCAGGCACTGTCTCTCTCTTCATCCAAAACTCTCTCCAGCCCTGTTCAGAAACCAGTCAAACTGACTAACTTAACTGTTTCCCATCTGTTATATGTCCCTTGTCCCTTTAACTAGGATTTTGGCCCATCTCTTTAACTCTTAAAAGGGGCATTCCCTAAAATCTCCACCTTCTTCATTTAACTGTTTCATATATATATATATATATATATATATATATATATATATATATATACTGTCTCACTGTCTTCCCGTTCATCATCGATTTGCTCGAGCGGACCCCAGTAACATCTCCATATGTCCTGTCTCATGCTAGTAGAGCCCAAGGCATCTGCTTGCTCCAGGAACATAAAGAGCCCCAATCCATTCCGAATGAGGTCTATAATTGTTATTGGTATTTGGCATATATCAAATACAACACGGGTAGCTTGCCAGGCTCTGCCGTGCAGGTAGCATACTCTTGTAGGCACCTCTAAGTCCAGCATTTATTGATGAACCACGCAGCCGCAAGCGGCTGCGTGAGCTGGCGCTGATAGGCTGGTCTGCTGGGTGGAGGTCTGACGAGAGAGGAAGTCGGATGTGGAAAATGGAGGCCCTCATGGAGTGGGGGGTCTTCTGGCTTGTTGCTGAGGCTCTGCTGGGATAGTGGGCCAGGGCTAGAACCCACCATCCCTCCCGGGTGCCTCATGAGCAGCTGGTCACAGGGAGAGCCAGTAGCAGCTCTGCCCCATGTCTGCAAGTCTCTGGACCGGCATACCTGAGCGGATTTAAGAAAGACTGCTGCAGGGTGGAACTTTTCCCCTTCTTTTTGGGTAGGGACTCCTCTCGGCTGAGATCCTTTCTCTTTGGTGGGAGACATGGGCTCTCTTGTATGGTCCAAGTTCTCACCAGAGCGAGAGTTCTTTCATTATATTGGATTACGGTGGTAAACTTCGCAGACATGGGGCAGAGCTGCTACTGGCTCTCCCTGTGAACAGCCGCTCATGAGGCGCCCGGGAGGATGGTGGGTTCTAGCCCTGGCCCACCATCCCAGCAGAGCTCTCGCAACAAGCCAGAAGACCCCCCTCCATGAGGGGCCTCCATTTTCCACATCCGGACTTCTCTCTCGTCAGACCTCCACCCAGCAGACCAGCCTATCAGCGCCCGGCTCATATATATATACATATAGGAAAAAATATAGTAGAGGGACATCTTGCTGTATGACCTAAACTAAATTCCTCAAGTGTAAAAATTAATTTTTTCCTTATCCCAATAGGGTCATTTAATGTTGGGTGACACACCTTGCTTTAAGCTCCAACTAAGCTTGCAGCCCCTCCCAGCTCAGCTAGGGAAGTTTTGAATCAGCTCTGGCACAAAAAGCCCACCGGAAGTGCTGCATTTCAATAGAGTCCTTACCTAACATCATCTCTAGATAGCCCAGCCCACAATGGGCAGGGCTGGGAAATTTCAGGGGATTTCTATCTAAAAAAATAAGCTTGGGGTAAGGAGAAGGGCCTTTTACCATTTTGGTTTCCCTTGGCTTCTGTCTCTCCATTCTCTTTTTGGGCTTCAACACGTGGTGGTAGCTATCTTGGCCTACACGTGGCCAGGACCTAGCCAGGAACCCAAAATCTGGGTTTTTTCTGTTCTTGAATTGCATATCAGAAACTGTGATAGTAAAGCCTTTTTAAAACTGGACTGGATTCCTGAGGTGCATCCATTCTCTGCCAGCTCGGAGGTAGAAGGGAATTCACTTCCTGTATTGTTGGGGACCCCAGTGGATCCCCAACACTTAAGCATATGCATACTTTGAAATCACCATAAGGTTTGTTCTATGACTTAGAATCCTTAAGCAAAGGATCATGTGATTACAGAATCTTGAGTAATATCCATCTCATGTCAGGGTGATCACTTGATCACTTGATCACTTGATCATTTGACATCCCGCTATTCATCAATTTGCTTGAGTGGGCACTAGTAACATTTCCATTTGACCCTATCAAGTGCCAGTGTAGCCCAATAGCATCTGCTTGCTTCAGGAATACGAAGAGCCTCAAACTGTTCATTCAGTGTCTTGACGAAGAAGTCTGACCATCTTGTAGGTGGGTGGCCAAGTGATCTTTGACATCCCATGGGATCCAGTCAGTAATGCGTCTAGTCCAACGGTCTTCTCCATATTGCATTACATGTCCAGTCCATCTGATTTTTGATGCCTTGGCAGACAAGACAGCATCCCTGACTCTGGGTCCTAGACAGAGATCAGAACTCTAGATTTCTTCTCTCACTTGAGTGAGGCATGATATTCCAAGCATAGCTCTTTCGATTTTCTTTGGGAGACCCAAGTAGCATTCTCATCCTACTTTTGTAGGGCCCAGGTCTCTGAGGTGTATGTTAAAGCAGGAAGAATGGAGGAGCAAAGAGATGTGCAGGAGCTGGAGGTTCTTTGTCCTTTTAGCTATTTCTTCCATGCTGTTGAAGGTGTTCCATGCTGCTCTCTTCCTCCTGTGCAACTGATGTTTTAGGTTGTTCTTCATGTTGAATTCTCGAACCAGGTACACATAACTGCTTCATTCAGAAACGTTTGTTCCATTGAGAGTGAATGGGGCATCTGGAACTAGTTCATTTTTTAATGAACATTGTTTAGTTGAGATTCAGCTGTAGACCTATCTTTCCACATTCTTGGTCAAAGTCAGCCAGCATTTGTGCTGCTTGGCTAATGTTTGGTGTTATTAAAATGATGTTATTAGTTGTTTATTTATTATTTATTTATTTGATATTATTAGATCTTATTAGATGCAATTAAAACCATTTCAGGTGAATTAATTTAAGTAAGTTTGAACTTTCTGACTATAAAACTGAATTTGTATTATTCAGAAAGGAATGTGAGAGGAGAAACTAGGCAATAAGGTTGTTTCTAGTCAAGAATAGACAAGTTTTTAGTGGTGAACTTATATAGCAGATACACATGTTGGTTTATAATGTACACATGAAATATTTATTTCTCATAAGCCTATGTTACTTCAAAATTAAATATATATATATATATAACTGACCAGTTTTCCCTAAAATCTTGTACTGTTAAGTCAACTTTTAAAGTCACTTTATGCTTCCCTTACTAATTGACCTGAAAAAACATTCAATGCAACATTAACTCAGTTTTGATGCTATGTTTTAACCACTCATTGAATATACACAAAAATAACATGAAAAATGTCAATAGTTTCTATGGTTGAATCAATGTATGTAATTACTTTGATATAGTTTTCTGTTTCCCTCAATTTCATCTGCTATTGCCTTTAATCTAGTCATACTTGTAAATATTTCTAGTACATACCACACTTCCTAAAAAAGCACTCAAAATAATTTATTACATTTTACCAACAAGCACAAATTAATTATCTCATTAAAATCCCTTTTCCCCCTTCCATCCATCCACATGGTAGTGACAATTCTTACTCATTCTGGAAAATGAGCTATAAATATATTTTTATATAAAGATCTTTCTTGCTTTTACCATTTAAATTTTACACTAACCTCTTTCAGAGGTAGTCAAAATTGTATAGTCTCTAGTATTTATTGCCCTAATCTAAGACATTGCAATTCACTACAGTGTATGTATACATTATATTAACAGCATTTTATTTTTAGTGATAATTGGATATCTTGAAATGCAAAATGTCTTCTTGACTAAAAAATATGTTCTTCAAATGAAGCACTAAGATTATTTAGTACTATATCACTAAGTATGATACAACTTTTAGAAAGCTATTACTGTCTCTTAAGATGGTGTTTCATTGTAGCAATGTTAAAATAATAAGATATGATCAAGAATTTATTATAAAGGTGTTGTAATAAATATAAGAGAGAGTTGATCAAGACACTCTAAAATAAAAAAAAAATATCAAGACTTTTCACATTGAAATATGTAAAGATAAAGAAAACGTCCCTAGCTATTGTTATAAAAATGATTTAAAATTTTAACTTAGATACTTATTTACAATATATCAAAAAGCTCAAAAATTCCAGAGCACATGAGTGTGACATAGTGTGGATCTGGTATCTACAGTTTTCTGTAGTGTAGAGCTTCTCTCTTTTCAGCAGGAGCATGTCAAGACTTAAAAAACTTAGACATGACCTTGTTCTATCCTCAGCACATCGGGTATAGCCAATATAAATGCAAAAATAATACAGTCCTGTTCAGTAACATACATGTCAATTAAGCTTTAAAAGTCTTTTTCCTCACTAACCAAAGATGGATTAAATAGAAAGATTGATTCATTCACTTACATGCTATCTGAATACATTTAATAAAGCATTTATATAGACATAGCGCCAGAGACTCTGAGACTTGGGGCAGAGCTGTTCCTTGCTCTCCCTGTACCCAGCCGTTCATGAGGCAGTCGGGAGGCATGGAGGGTTCTAGGCCTGGCCCACCACCTCGGCAGAGCCTCACAACAAGCCAGACCACGCCCTCACTCCACGGGTGCCGCCATTTTCCACATTTGGACTTCCCTCTCGGTCAGAACTCCACCCAGCAGACCAGCCCATCACAGCCCGGATCATCGACACCCACCCTGCAGCAGTTTTTTTTTCTCAATCCGGCCCAGGTATGCTGGTCCAGAGACTCTCAGACATGGGGCAGAGCTGTTCCTTGCTCTCCCTTTACCCAGCCTTTTCATTAGGCAGTCGGGAGGCATGGCGGGTTCTAGGCCTGGCCCACCACCTTGGCAGAGCCTCACAACAAGCCAGACCACCCCCTCACTCCACGGGTGCCGCCATTTTCCACATTTGGACTTCCCTCTCGTCAGAACTCCACCCAGCAGACCAGCCCATCACAGCCTGGCTTAGCAAGCGTGCCGCCGCGCAGTTCATCAATAAATGCTTTATTTGGAGGTGTTTAAAAGAGTTTGCCTCCAGCTCGGCAAGCCTGGCAAGCTTCTCGTTGTTGTATTTGATATGCCAAATACCAGTAACAATTATATTAGGTCATTCCCATGACCTAATATAATGTTTTGAGGCTCTTTATGTTCCTGTAGCAAGCCGATGCCCCTGGCTCTACTGGCATGAGACAGGACATATGGAGATATTACTGGTGCCCGCTCTAGCAAATAGATGATCAACGTGAAGATCGTGATCGTGATAGACATATTACAACGTTTGGGCATAGTTTTAAAGAAACACTTTATACTATGATGGTTGACACACAAAACAAATGATAATAATTTTATTAGGATACCTTAGTTCATCTTTAATTATTTTTATGGTATTTTCATTTTATGTACCATGAAATATATAGTAGCACTTGTTGTACACATAGCTAATTTCCTTTACTTTATGCACCATATTGTACTTTAATTACAAATGTTTTCAGAGCCACTACAGCCCCCCAAATTTGCTTTTCTAATGAAAAGAAAAAGCATTGTAAGCTGTTTTATTAGTATTGTGAATGATGCTATAAAAAGAAGATAACGAATTAGGAAAAGTGAAGTTAGAATGGCATGAACTTTTGTGCAGAGTAATCAAAACAAAAGTGCACAATAATCTGTTATTTAGGTGGTATAGACTCTCTCAAATGCCAGAATTTTTTGCATAGATATGTTATATGAAGTTATATTCTAGACTCATAGTCTAAGTCCTTAGTCATCAGAACCGTAGACTGTTTGCTTTAAAAAAGAGCCGAAAGATAAAACAAAAAGTCTTTGTATATGAGATAAAGATTATAAGTGTAAATATGTGCTTAATTGATATGATGATATAGTAGTATATTATTATGGTATTGTCTTTAAAGTAACAAATAGTAGAAAACTGCAATTGTCAGTATAGTCAGTCTAGATTTAAGGGTAAAAGTTCATTTGTGTGAATTATTATAAGGTATAGGAAATAGCTTAAAGAGTTTAAGCCTGTATGCATGTTCATACACCATGAATAACTCTGAAACAACACTTGGTGCTCCCTCCCACCTTGGCCAAAAATAGCAAAGACTAAGATTATTAATATAAGTAGACAATAAGTACATTCAATATATACTTTAAAAGAAAAACCACAATGTGGAATAGTATGTGTTATATATAGATCTTTCTTGGATTCACATGCAATCTTAGATTCCGTTTAGATTCTAAAGTAACCAGTTTCAGGTACATTTGGAAAGGCAGGCTAGATAGAAATATTCCCTGCAAGAGAATTTCTATTTCAGGCTGCAACTATTCTTACAGTGAAATGTTA
>JAJIBD010010308.1:0-49016 GCA_021461705.1 Cryptotis parvus | reverse complement strand
GTAGCTACATTATGATCATACCGAGAATTTCATTTGTGCAGTTGCTAACATTTATTGAAAATATTATATAGTATTAGAACTCTGCATTTTCTTATGACTTAGTTACATATTTTTTATTTTTAAATCACTGATATGTTTGTGAAGAAATTAAAGCTTGGGAAAATTATGGAGCTTTATAGAATTAAGATAGATCAGTTTCCAAATAAGAATTAGATTACATTTTTGACTTTCAGCATCGAGGCTTAGAAGCCTGCATTTTACTTCTTCCTGAAGTAAACTATAACTGGAAATGGAAACATTATTAGTAGCTATTATATATTCCTCTATATGACAGAGTCATTGAAGTCATGACAATGATTTAATCACCCATATTTCTTTCACATAAATAGCATGTAAATAATGATAGGGTAGTCACATTACATTTATTTTGGCCAGGTAAAATTTTTTATTTTTGTTTGCTTTTTTTAGATTTCAAACCGAGACCCGTTTTTTTTTTTAATTTTTACAATAGCTATATTTTATCTTCCTACTACTATAGCTGTCTCTACCTACCTACCTACCTACCTACCTACTATCCATCATCTGTCTGTCTGTCTATCTATCTATCTATCCTATCTATCTATCTATCTATCTATCTATCTATCTATCTATCTATCTATCCTATCTATCTATCTATCTATCTATCTGTCTGTCTGTCTGTCTGTCTGTCTGTCTGTCTGTCTGTCTGTCTGTCTGTCCATCCAACTATTTGGAGTTAAAAGTTGAACAGTTGAATTATTTAGGGGACAACTTCAGTCCTTTTTATTTATGATGCCCCATCCACCACCAGTAGATGATATTGAATGTGAGTTTTGTGCACCTCATCTTCATATAATATCCACAACAAATGTAACTCTAATACAGTTACATCTCTTCAGTATAAGTAGAATTCACCTGTCAATCACTGAGTTAATTATATATACCCTTCCCTCAAGTACAGAGGAGGGTCAGTTATCTTCTCTATACATGCAAAAGCCACCATCAGAACCAGAAAATTTTTTATTATCCATTATAATCAAATCATGAATGATAGAGCAAATGTTGAGGTCATATTTAAAATGAATGTTTTAGGCTTGATATGATTAAGCAGCTGTGTTTTAATCCTACATAATGTGGAGAAAATAACATTATGTTTTGAGTTGTGTCAAAGGTCTTTCAGAATCTTATTGCTACAACATATATATCTTCTTATATGTTTTTGTCAGCTTGGGTCCCAACAAAATATCCTTAAAGTTAACAATCTTTTATAGATTAAAGTGCCTTGATCTACAGATCAAAGTAAAAATTTTGCATGTATATGTATGTGTATATGAGTATGTGTGTATGTGTGTGTGTGTGTGTGTGTGTGTGTGTGCGGCTTGAGGAATAAGGGCTTAATATGCTAACCTTTCAAAGTTAGAACTACTATGCAAATTCTCTGAAAAGTTAAGAATTTATTGCAGTGGTAGTATTATAACTCCAGAACTCAATTACTCCTGAAGACCACTGCAATAATCTTTGAGTATTAGTGACAAGTGTGAATAATAAGCAATTACTAAGATAAAATTTGACAGGAAACAATTGATGAGGGGCCAAAAAGTACAAGGATTGAATTCTACTTTACAGAAAATTTAAATTGAAAATATGAAATAAACTTTATTATTTTCATGAGTCAGTAGTTTGATTACAGATGCAGTGATTGAGGATGTAGAATTATCTAAATTGCCACTATATCCCAGGAACGGTTTTCTGGACATCTTTTAGGAACACGTTTTCTACCTAGAAAAGCATTTCACGCTGAAGCTAGTTTTAAATTACATTCAGATTATTCAAAAATATTTTTTCAGGGGCCTGAATTCAGCAGGCGGAGCATTGGCTTTGCAAATGACCGATTTGGATTTATTTCCAGGGATCCTGGTGTTGTTTCCCTTCTTTACCGACGAAATGGCATGCCGGTTCAGAAGGGAGAAAGTTGGGTATGACATATCCATCCTGTGGAATTTGGTATTTGGGCAGGTGGATGTGGCTATCAAAGAGATTTGAGTAGAAGTCCTGGATAATCTTCTCCATTGCCTTTCTGGAAGATGTGATAGATTCAGCAGTGTTGGAAGTTGCTCTCTTGGTCCATGGAATGCAGGCGGTTCAACGGGAAAGCTGGTTTCTGCTCTGCCGGGTGTATCTGTGTTATAGCTGCAGTTACGGATTATTTAACAAATATGTGGAATACAAATAACTGAAGCAGATGACCAATTTAGACAAAAGTGTGTTGATCCCAGAGTGAAAGAAGATGGATAGTGGGAGAAATATGATTACAAGAGTCTTTTTTTTTTTTTGACAAGATGAAACTTGAATTTGTGGAAGCATTACTGACAAACATGCGTTGAGGTCAAACCCTTAAAATTATATAATACTTTAGACCAAAGACAAATAAAAATAAATAATTTTTAATTAGAACTAATATCTTGAGCTTTACTTTTGAATTTTGTTTCTAAACGTGTATTATAGTATCAGGTGGACAGTAGAGCTGGTAGTGTGGGGCTGACCTAAGTTTGATCCCTGGCATCCCATAAGGTCCCCAGAGACCTGCCAGGGGTAATTCCTAAGTATGGAGCCAGGAGAAACACCTGTGAATTGCAGAGTATGATCCAAAAAGAATAAAAAATAATAAAGAGAATTGCTTTATATATTGAGATAAATTTTGTCTAAGTCTTCTCAGGCTTTTGGTTACTTACTTATTACTCTTATGGCAAATAGAGAATAAATAATTTTCCAGTGCTGCAGTTAAGTCCTTTCTTTTCCAAGGCTGCAGACGGTAGAGATAACTGCCACCCTTCTTGGTCCGTATTGGAGGAGAGGACACTGATGAAAATATGTTTTTAATTCCTTATATTTATATTTCTATACATAATTTATGCAAATGTGCTGCAAAATTTTAAGAAAACCGTTATACAATATAATTATACCTGAAAATATCAGTAGCCAGAAAGGATGTGGGCTGGTCTACATAGCAGTCTTTCTTAGGATTGAAAAACTGGGCATACCAATAAAGGTTAAGGAATAAAAACATGGGTATGACACTTATAAATTTATATTAAGTCTATCACATGAGTTAATTTGTTACTGACCACCTTTTCATGATGAACTGAAACAACCCTCTTAGATTCCCCACATTTAGTTGAATTGGGTATACATATATTTTAAATTATACGTTTAATAACTTTAATTCTAGTGAAGCAGATGACAATAAAGGGAACAGCTGCTTTGCAGCTAAAACAGATGGTGTCTTTCTATTTTTCTGTTTGCATCTCCCATTGGAAGTGATACATCGCCTGAATACCAGTAAAACCTATTGTTTTACGACATTATATCATGAGACATGCTTCTGGAGGAATAATGTTTAAAATGTCATGAGGCCTGCATGAACATTTTCTTTGACCACTAATATGTAATCACTAAGCAATGAAGAGCAAAGAAATTATACTGTCTGTACAAATGGATGTAATTTAACGCTGTTAAGAAACCTGTTTGTTTCAAACTATTTAAGAGCTCACAGGTCTCAAATATCTCTGATAGTAACAAATACCAAAACTCATTAAGAAGGTACAGTATCTCTGAAGACAATGTGTCATGGATAGTATAAAATTCTCTTGATTTTCATGATACTTTCAAAAGCAGAACATACTTTTAATATTTATTTACCCTAACTTCTTATAATAGCAATCCTGATACTTTGTATAAGAAAACTGAGTAATAATATAATTATTTGTATGGTTTTAATTAAACTAATTCTAAAAATTGCTACAAAGTCTATTGGTTTTTATGTTTTCAAAAGAAGAAAATTTGTTTTAATGCTAATTAAAAATGCAAAGATATATATGGATTTGTATTATAGCTTGTAGATTACACTTTGTAAGATGCATCTGTAAACATGGCCTCTTCTGTGAGCAAGGGAGAGGCTACTCAGTTATTTGAGAGCAAGGTTTCATTCTTAGCTTTATTTGTATTTTCCATAAAGTCAATGTCAAAAGCTCAGCCCTTGTGCTGAATAAATATGTAATTTGATAAATTGTCGGGTTGCCTTCTTTCAAGGTGACATTTAAATCCTATTTTAAATCCTGTAGTATTTCACAATGAGTTAAAAGTTGAGTATTAAAATGATATGAAAGTAAATAGGGTTGCATAATTGTTCTTCTGGCAAAAATATTCTCTGTACTTAGTTTGATTTTTGGCTTTTATGCTAGTAAAATGACCTTTCTAAAGTGATAGTTTAGATGAAGATTTCCATTGTAAAGGCACTCAATACTATGTTTTATAGGATTTGATTAAATGATTTAAGGAATACATTCTTCCTGTTGCAAAAGTCTATTTTCAAACATTTCTCTACATGCAAATACATGCAAGTACATGCTCACACATGTTCATCCACCATACATACCACTTTTATCTAAGATTGTCTCCTTTGCCACATTATGGTCTCAAACTGAAAGTCTTCCTTTCTCTCCATAATTCATCTTTGATGTTTCTACAATTATCTTACCTCAGTGTCACTAAAATGCAGTCTTATAAGTGATCCTATGATAAACCTTCTCCAAAGGTTTCTTACTTTCTATGTCATCAACTCATGGAGAATCCTCTGGCCTAGACTTATCTATGTTACTTTTAATTGCTTTTAGGTGTAGGAAACTGTGTTCTCTATGGTTTATGTCTCTATAGATTTTGTTTAATGTCATACTCCTCCTCAACACTTGGAGATTTAAGAAATATCTACTTAAAAAAAAGAAGTATCTGCTTCTTATATAAAGTAACATTTGATTTTCAAGTCAAACTTTCTTTTTTCTACTTGAATATCATTGCAGACTAGCTAGAAAATATAGAAAACACAAACAGGCACCAGAGAAATGACAGAGGACTTAGAGTACATGCCTTGTTGTTCCCTGACCATGGTTAGCTCCCAGGCATCACTTACCATCCCGGTATACCCAAATACAATCCCGTAGGTTCCCTTAGCATTGCCATGTATGAAACTGAAGGCCACTGAACAGTGCTTGGTTGACCATGGTGGTCTTTCACATCACATTTGCAAGACCTAGCATTTGCTGCTATTCCTACTTAATGATTCTTAAAGAAGAATAGAATCTGAATTCCCTGAGTAACTCGCCCCTCCAAAAAATTAAACAAATGAAGAAACCTTAACTCAATAATACATTTATTATTTTATGTATCTAACATACTATAGATCTTCTAAGTGAGGTCAATAATTAAATTTATAGAGTAAAGTAATAAATATTATTGTGATTAAAACATCAACATAGTTCATTTTTATACCTAAAATCAGGTATTCAAATTCAAAAACAATGATGTGTCCATGCTGTTGATATGGGTAACGTTCATTTTGTCTAATTGCTGTCTCAGTCATGTAGTTAGCTCTAAATAAGGATCCTAGTAACCAATATTCTCAGGTAAGTGACACATGGGCCATAACGTGAGTCGTAGGACTTATATCATTAATTAGGGTCCTACCTTATTTCCTTGGGCTTGTAAAGATTCAGTAGACTTGAATTTTATTTCAAACCTGTGTCATTAATTTGTGACAAATTAACTGACCCTAGTGAAATATCTTTTAATTTTAGATTTAGTCATGGTGGTGCATAAAGCTTTAGATGAAAGTGAAAATTCAGTTTATGTATTTTATACAAAAATATATATTTCTTAGTGTAATCTCTTTGTTTCATTCTTAAGTACATGAAGTCAGGTGAGGCTAAGGGCAGTGAAGGCTGAATTGATATATTCATTCATTTAATCTTGTGAATGAGTTGGAATTTAATGTTCCATATACAAAGATTTTGGTCAGATGCTGACACAGGTTCAAAGACTAGATCTCAAATTAATTTTTATGTATTTTGGAAATGTTTCAAAATTTGAGATGACTAATTCTATCATTTGTTCCCTAGTGATAAACATGTTAAGTCTTAGATTTAATTACCAAATATAATGAATGCATAAAACAATTTTAAAATAAAGCAAATATATCTTTTGCATTGCATCACAATTAATTTCTTTTGCTGATTTCTTTTGCTGGATATGGAAGGTGAGATAACATGAGTGATGTTACAATGTATGACCTAATTATAAGAATGACCTATCTTTATTAAAATTTAAACTGCTGCAACATCCTGGAAGGGAGAATTTTCCTTAGTAGACAACATATTTTTTGAAATATCTTGTTACAACAACTTATGAAACATCTTGCTGAAGCAGTCATCTCTGTTTTTCTAATTCCAAGTGACAGTACCCTGCATAGGAGTTCCGGTAACAATAGTCAACCCTGTTTCTTAAATCCACCATAAACAATAGAAATGCTATTTTTACTGAGCAATAGCAATGTTTATATTTTAATCAATAAGCACTTTTTTTGGCAAAGAATCTGTGAAGAGAGAAACTGATAGTACAGTTACAACAAAGTAAAATTGATTTGCTTAATTGTAAAATACTGTGTAACAATTTTTATCCATTAAAGTGAATGTGGGGCATGCAATAGGTCAGTGAAGAGAAGTATGAGAACATTGCACTTCAATATCAAATGACTTAAATCAATGGTCATTTTTATGTAGAGGGTCAAACAGAGATTGATCCCTTCTGATGTTACCAGGCCATAATCACAAAATCACTGAATCATAAATATTTAACTCTGAATAGTCTGCAGTTGTTGAAGCTTATGGATATAATTAGGGTTACTACACAGATACAGGTAAAAGGGCCCTTGAATAAATAGCCCTTGTAGTCTCTTCACTAAATAGACTTCATTAGAGAGACTCCATGATCTGTCAAGTCTGGACATTGAAACTGGCTGCCATTATGGTGCGGGGGTTCCTCTGGCTTCTTCCAAGGCTCTATTCGGACTCCACAGCTCATCAGAGCCCCACCCAAGAGAGGCCGATTTCAAGCCCAGGTATGCGGGACTCAGTGGCTAAAGTAACTGAGCTTCCATGGGAGATGGATCTGGGGTTCATTTCTCCCACCTCTGTTCCATCCAGAAACCATGTTGGACCCGCCCATAAACTGCACTTGGGCTTTGGCCATGATGCAGAGACACAGACACACGGGACAGAGCCGCTACTGGCTCTCCCAATGCCCGGCTGATCATAACACACACTGGAGAGAGAGCAGGTTCTGGTTCTGGCCCTCCACTCCAATAGAAATACTTTTGTCGCACTAATGGATGTCACCAAATGCCCACATCTTTTCCTTCATTTATAATTTCTGCCTATTAAGTAATACACATAGCAATATATAATTTTGCTTTGCTTCTGCATTTCTCTTATTATTTTTTCTGTTTCAAGCACTCATCTTCCATACATGTATTTTTCATATTCGTTATTTCTTTTGGACTGGAGAGAGTTTATATTGTCATTTTTACAGCCTGCAACTGGAAACAAGGGATTCTTGTTCCCTTGCTTTGAATTGTACAAATGTGTATGGCTCCCAGGCATTGTCCCTGAGCACAGGGACAGATGTGACCCCCTAAGTATTGCTGGGTACATCCCCAACCCCTACCAATTAAATGATATTTGTGTACCACATGTTTAATGGGAGGAGTTTAATTTTTTTTAAATAATTCTGCCTTTCTTTTCTCAATTATGAATTGTATTCTTTACGTAATCCTAGAAAGCATTGACTAGTATTGCCTGATTTTTTATTTCTTAATAGTTTTATTATTATATATTTGTGCATAAATGATTCCAACCACAACTTACAGAGCTGCCAGATTTTTAAATATATTAGTGCTAGTTTCTTGAAGTAAAATTATTTTCATTTGACTGTAGCATTAGACACAGACTATCCCAGGACTAATATGACAAGGGAGGCTTCCCAGCAGTGCTTTAGAGGCCTGGGACTATACCAGCAGTTTTTATCCAAACTATCCTGCAGTTCAATGTAAGTTCATAAGGGTATGATGCTGCTAAGTCCATGCAATTATGAGAATTAGCTGGATCACAGCAGCAATGTTCAAGGGTCCACCATGGTGGTGCTCCAGGAAATAGGTGTCATCAGACCTAGAACCTGGTTGGACACCCTAAGTTATGTACTATCTCCTGCCCCTGGTAGAGGATTCTTCAGAGTAATTCTGATAAACTGAAATTTAGATCAATGCTAATGAAACTCAGAGAATAGTACAAGAGATATGTTTGACTACTGTGTGATTTTTGTATATTATTTTCACCCTCTTAAACAAATATTTATACTCTGTAAATTATTTCTTATTACATCCACATAACAAATAAGTAATCTTCCTAGGCATCAAATATATACAAATGAGCTGATTTGTGTATATTTTGTGTTTCCTAAAGCAATCATTATCTGTGAAGAACTTCCTGCAGAGCTCCAAAGCTAATACATCAATCAGCAGAGTTAATCAATTATATAAATCATGACACCAGGTGAAAAAAAATTTTATAGGTACATAATACTGATAATGGTATTTGCAATGAATTGAGAAGCATGATTCATTCAGATGTCATTCAGGTGTGATTTATCTCAAAAATTATAAATTCTGCACAGTTAATCACTGAGTGTCTTTGATTTGCAGTTGCAACTATAATACCCATCTATACCTATTTCATAAAATATAATGGCAAAGACACTTTAAGAAATTATCCTATTTTTACTCATTTTTCCCACTGATATATGATCACACATTTGTACTGTTTTTACTATATTCTGAGTGATTTTCTTAAAGCATTCCAAGCTTAACATCACTAACAGAGATTTGACTCTGATAAGTGTATATCAGTTACCACGATATATTAGAAACTAGTAGTTAACCTAAATTTTATTCTACATGCCTATCAAATTTGAATTTTTTTCTATTTTGTGTCAGAATTTACCTTGCTTTAAGTCACACTAATAAATTCATAAATTTATCACTTTATTATTTTTCTTGATTTTTGTTCCCCATTAGACTATAAAATTATTGTAAATTCATTACCATGTATTTTGAAGGTGGAGTCCAGCATAGCTCTTAGTGGTATGTAACATGCAACGGTCAAGCTCTCTTGAATAAGTTTTTTTTAACAATCGGTAGATTCTCCGGGAACTTGGATTGCATTGCTTTTTTTTTTTTGCTTTTTTTTTTTTTGTTTGTTTGTTTTGTCATATTTGGGGAGCCATACCGGGCTTTGATCAGGACTTGGTGCTCACAATCATCCTGGTAGCTTGCAAGGAATTGAACACAGTTGGCCTTATGCAAGACAAGCAACCTACCCCCTATACTATATCTGAAGCCCAAATATGTTATTTGTGTTTATATGAAATAAAAGCCATTGGGGGCGGAGCGATAGCCCAGCGGGTAGGGCGTTTGCCTTGCCCGCCGGCCTCTGCTGGCCTGGGTTCGATCCCGGCATCCCATATGGTCCCCTGAGCACCACCAGGAGTAATTCCTGAGTGCAGAGCCAGGAGTAGCCCCTGAGCATTGCCGGGTGTGACCCAAAAGGAAAAATAAATAAATAAAAGCAACAGGTCAAATAAAAGCAAATCAAAAGTAAAAATTACTCACTCATGAATCTAAGTACATTCTGGATCCCAAGGTTCATCTATTCAACACAAACTTTGAAAAAAAATAAGTGTATAAGGGCCAGAGTGAAAATACAGTGGGTTGAGTGCTTTCATGAACACAGATGACTCAGGCTCCATCCCCATCACCACTATGATCCTCTAAGCACTCTAGGAGTTTTTCCTGAGCACAGTCAGGAGCAAGCCATAAGCACAGCTGAATGTAGCTTGCAAATTTAAAAAAGATAAAGGAAAGAAAACAAACAAGTATAATAGATAAAATCAAAGCAATATATTTTGACAATAGTCCTTTTGTCTTCCTTTAGCATAGCAAATTTCTAGAAAAATAGTAGATAATTCTGTATATTTTGCTCAAGAAAATATAAAAAATGCCAGAAGTCATCTTAATTCCTCCACAAGAATATAGGTTGCAAGTATTTCTAAATGTAAGACATTTTATTTTCATTTTTTTGCATAAACATGTTTATGTAAAATGCAAAAAACATTTTAATTTCTATATTGTAATTTTCCTGAGATTCAAGGGTAAACATGTATAATCACTTTCTTCCTATCTGATGGCATTGTTTGTCTAGATTCATCTATTGTACATTTCAGGCCATAATAATTAATGCTCATTACAATATACAAATCCCTTTTTACTATAGTCTAATAGGACTCTTTTCTAGATATCTCTCGCAACCACCTTCCTTCTCCCTCTTCATTGCTCCAATTATTGTTCCTTCCTCTCTCGCACAGACCCAAACCTTACTTAATCCAGTTCTGAGAAATCAAACCTTACCCTGAGCATGTGCTTTTCTTGCAAATTGGGTCACTCAACAGTCAGCTTTTGGGTCATTGTCAAATTTTCTTTGCAAATGTTTCACTTTCCTTTAGAGCTTTAAATTTTCTCAGGGAAGAGACTTTAAGTCATTCAAACCACAAAGATGAGAATAAAAATAGAGCTGAATAGAGTGCAATTTGTAATTGGTAGTGCTCTAGGATTTGAGTTTGTGACCATAGAGCTCAGCATCCTGGGAAGCAGGAAATTGCAAATTCACAGGCCTGGACTTCCTTTCCTTTCTTGTTAGATGTCTTTACAGAGGTCCCTCAAAGTGACAGTTAATGAAAATATCCTCTCAATCCACTATTCAGAGTAGTCCTTTGCATTTGTTTCTTGAGGAAATGTAAGTTTCCTTTTGCAAAAATCATATGATTAATTGAAAATGCAAAAGGATGCAAATGATTCTATATACTTAATGTCATGTTTCTCAGCATGTTTCTTGGGACTCTAGTTTCAGTAGACATTAATAGGTGTTAAATGAACCAAATAATTCTTTTCAGGAAAGCACTGAGATTCAGAAAGTTAAACAGGCTTTTTTTTCACTGCTAGAGTGTTCATAATCTTTGATGTACTAATACATAAGAATCTCTAAGGAGTGGATAAATATGCAGAGATTATCAAATTAATTTAGCCACCAAAGAACATCTAATGGAAGCAGGATTCTTTGAAGCATGTCTTAGGAAATGTGTTATAAATACTAATGATACTAACAACTTAAAAGAATGATTATAACCTGGAGAAAAAATTGTCTTTTCTTGGCAAAGACAGAAATCTGTCTGAGGAAAAGCTTCATAAATCACTTATGATGAACAATATATTTATTTCCTTTCTACCTATCAACTGATCATTTGTTTCTCCTATGGAGTTATTATTTTATTTTAAATCATAATGCTGCATGATGGTTCTCTTACTACTTACAAAACCATTCAGTCTTTGCTTTCCTCTTTCTGAGTTATTTCTCTTACCATATCTACATCAAGTTCCATCTGTATTGTTACAAAGAACATGGCTTTTATTTTAATGGTGAAACACTTCCATTAAGTGTACGAACCACAATTTTATTTTTTATATCCTGTCATGTATCTGTTTTTAGCTATTGTGGGTAATGGAGCTACTCTTGATTTTATCTTCTCATGTCTTTCAGTATGTGAATAGGGGGTAGTATTGCTGGGTCATATTACATATCCATGGTTAGTATTTTAAACAGGTTTTCAAATCTGTTTATAAAGAGTTTATGTTTACACTTTTAACAAAAAATTGCAAACTTTCCTTTTGTTTTTCCCCCATATTCTTAAGATTCATTGTTATAAGAAATAAAAAGTGAAGCATTTGAGATTTTGACTTGATAGTTACCAAGAACCACCAGGAGAACCATGACACCTTCAAGAAAAGAATGTGGAGCAAATCCTGAGCACCACTGGGTGTGGCCCAAGAGAAAAGATTGTGGATCAAACCCTGAGCACCACTGGGTATGGCTCAAGAGAATAGCAATCAAAAAGCATCCCCATACATTTTACAAAAAGCAGAATAATCATAAAATTGAATAAACAATTCTAAGATGTGGAGAATAAAATAAAGTGCCTGAAAAAATCCTGAAAGGAAAGAAAAAGGAGGCTATAATTGCCTCTGTTTTAAATAATACTTCAAAGCAAAAGTGATCAAAATGATATAGTATGTGGAACAAAACAAAAAACAATAAAATTAAATAATAAAGCTAAAAAAGGACTTTGTGTGCCTGGACAATTTTTTATTAAAAAACTAGGGGTACAAATGGAGAAATTAAAACTGCTTTAACAAATGATGTTGCAAAAATTTCACAGCCACATGCAAAAGAGAAGGGAGAAGGATAAAGAGAACAAGGAAGGGAAAAAGACCAACTTGATCATTGTTTAGCAGAATAAACAAAAATATTAACTCATAAGGTAAAATGAATGAAGGACTAGGATAAGACCTGAATCTATGAAGTACACAGGGGGTTAACCTCCTGAACTTGGACCTCAAAGTTGTATTTAGAAAGCCAACCCCACCATGGCAAGGGGATCAAAAACAACAAATGAGCTGTTTCATAAAATGAGAAGACTAGAAGAACAGTAGAAAATGTTAACCAACTAATTGGCAAAAGATATTTACACAGCATATTATATAAGGATATGTCATGAATATATAAAAAAATACACAGTAATACAAAAAAGCAAACAACATAATCCAAATATGTACAAAACATGAACATATTCTCCCCAATATCCCATTTGACAATGTGAATGAATATGGTTATTTTAAAAAATTAAGCTATAATTAAAAGGTAGCTGTCAATTTAATACTAATAGGTAGCTGGTGAAGTATTTCAGCATGTTGTCTTTCTGCATGTCCTGCTCTGTTTATGACAGAATAGAACATTTGATTTTATTAGCACTTGTCTGTTAACAGGCATTCACTCATATTTAAGTCTCATCCATATAGCAATTAACCATGAAGTCTTTCTTCTACTTCTGTCCTTTACCAATGTGCAAAAAGGAAAGAAACAATGCAGAAATTATTTCTTCTTCGACTGATGTATTTATATAAATTATGACTTTCATGTTAACTTGCTGAGTGATTTTCTATAACAGACTTATAACCGACTATGAGTTGTTTGAGATAGAACAAGGAACAGATATAAAATAACAGATATAAAATACATATAAAACAGATATAAAATACATGTAAAATAATTCTAGTGTAGTGACTGATTTCCTATGGTGGATAAATAAGAAATGAAGCATGTTTTCATAATGAAATTAAAATAGTAAAGCACCTTAACTAAATAATTATCTCAAATCAACTAAGAATATCTATGCATTTTTTGATAATTATATTCTGAAATTAATTTCAATACTGAAACAGTCTGTTCAAGGAAACACCATAAGATGTAATTGGGAGCCATTAATAATGTTGTAGTCCCTCACTTTATTAATATTTTACTTGCCTAATAAAACCAGATTTCCTAAAGTAATATTTCAACAATTTCTGCTATATATTTAATCAGAAAGGCATTATAACTATAGTCATATAGAGAAGGGTTATCAGCTTATGTCAGTGTATGCTGGGCACCCTGGAAACAGTCCAAGAGCAGAGTCTAGGAATCCCTTTTTTTCCCAGGGGATTGGCGGCCAGCAGACAGAGAAAGACGCAAGAATCCAGCAAAGTTTCAAGGGCTTTACTCACACTTGTTTTGGCATACAATCCAGCAATAGGAAAACCCCAGACTTTAGGTTCCTAGCTGGGCCCCAGCCACATGTAGGTTTAGAATCCTAGGCCAAGATGCCACTACCACTTTGTGGTAAGACCACGCTAAGGCCCAACAGGGGAGAAAAGGAGAGAGGAGGCAGAGGGGGAAAAAAAGGCAAAAAAGGTGAAAAGGCAAAACGCTCAGAAGAAAGCAGGCTACAGCTTTTGAACTTTCCAGCCAAGGCAGCCCACATCAATGGAAAGCAGTTAGGGCCAATCCCCTAAGTAACTTCTCTCAGGACCTCACCTAGTTCCACTGAAATGCTAATATTGCTCTAGCCAAGATCTACCTTGAAAGTGCTCCTGCAGCTCCTATCTAGAGTGGGGGAAGGGCATGTATCTGTACCAATGGATATTCTACAGCCAAATATTTATTTCTCCAAGCCTTCACAAGATTCTCATCTTTACTTCATAGTTGTTCTAATAAGCCGTTAGACTTATTAGAGAGCCACGCTTGCTTGCTTGGAGGCAAACAGCATTTCTCTCTGGTCTGATTATTTAGAGATCGAACATGGCGAGGTGAATATGCTGGTAAGATCTATCTAGTCCCACAATGATTGTGGTAGCATGAGAGAAAATATTTATACCAGCTAAGATAAAATACATAGTAAGATATACTGCCACATAAGGTCACTGTTTTCCACCCCTTATCTACAAAGTGGCCTGTAGGAGGAGGTAACTCCAGGCAAGTTGGGCAATAGTGTACTGCCACAAGCTTAAAAGTTCCATGTTCATATATTTGTATATGTACAGAAATGTTTTTTTTTTTGTTTTTTTTGCTTTTTGGGTTACACCCGGCAATGCTCAGGAGTTACTCCTGGCTCTGCACTTAGGAATTACTCCTGGTGGTGCTCAGGGAACCATATGGGATGCTGGAGTATCGAACCGGGCCAGCACAGGCCGGCCAAGTGCAAGATAAACGCCCTACCCGCTGGACTATCACTCTGGCCCCTGTACAGAAGTGTTTTAAGTTGTTATATCCTCATGTATATATATATATATATATATATATATATATATATATTTAGAGAGAGAGAGAGAGAGAGCTCCCTTGATTTCTTCTTCAAAAAAAACTTTTCCTAGGTCTTTGTTACTGGGGCCCGCTCGAGCAAATCGATGATGAACGGGAAGACAGTGATACAGTGATTAAATCAATTAAGTTTCCTTTATATTGATTTGAAATTGATATTTTAGTATTTTTTTTAGATTAATTATTGCTTATTGCATTATTTTATCCTGAGTTTTACTTTAAAACTCCAATCTTCAATCACTTTATTTGACTCACAAACTGATTTTCTTTTTCTCTAATGTACCTTCAAGCAAATATGCCTAGAATTTAAATTAATTTAGACTTCTGTTATAAAACATTATCATATTTGCTTTTGCTGACTCTGTTAGATAAAAGATCTGGTTAGCAGGAGATTCTTTTAATGTGTTTTATGACAATAATAATTTGTTTTATAGGAATTTTGGAACTGCTGTAGACTACTTGTTCATATCTATATAAGTTACATATCTTTCTCCTGGTTTTAACATATATGAAGTTTACTATAGTACTGTCTAATTTTTTGAATTATTAGTCAATATGAGTATATTTATATGTGTATAATTTATTTGAATTAAACAAATGTAACATACTGGTATGTATGGTTCTCCTGCTGGCTCACATTCCAAAGGATTTTTAAAAACCTGGAGACCAATAAAAGTTATCCTGAGTTTTTTATTTTTTGAAGAAAAAACCAAGGGAACTATATATATATATATATATAAGAATATAACAAATTAAAACATTTCTGTACATATACACAAATATGAACATGGAAATTTTAATCAGCATACCCTGGCAAGCTACCCATATCTTATTTGATATGCCAAGTACCAGGTACAATTATAGACCTCATTTCCATGACCTGATGGAATAGTTTGAGGCTCTTTATGTTCCCGGAGCAAGCAGATGCCCTTGGGCTACACTAGCATGTGACAGGACATACGGAGATGTTACTGGTGCCCGCTCGAGCAAATCGATGATGAACGGGAAGAGAAGTGATACAAGTGAAGAGACCAATTTTAAGCAGAGGAGACCGGGAACAAGGAACTTAGATGCATCAGAGGTATAGGGGGGAGTCTCCTTGTTATATATTCAAAAACACAGGCCCACATTATTAAATCATGAAATCCAAACTTCAACAAGCTGAAAACATTCCTGTCAAGATACGGGGATGTGAGAGCACCTGAGGACACTGGTAGAGGAAGTTGACAATGGTTGTGGGATTGGTACTTGGTTATTGTATGTGTAAACCAAACCATGAATAACTTGGCAATTTAAAGTGTTTAAATAACATATATTTGTTTTAAAAAATACAAAAATAAATAACTCCAACCTACAGGAATGCTAACAGGATTTTGTCTCTCACTAAAAATTACTTTTTTTAAATAAAATACATTAACTCTCGAAATGCAGATATTTCTGTGAGGAGGAAATAAAATCTATCACTTGCTGAACTTAAATTTCAAAGGTTTGAAGTGTTTAATCAAGTGGATATTTAAAATAAATATTTTCTGCATAAACTGTTTCTTCCTTAAACATTTCTGAAGAGAAATACATATGATGATATATAACCATGTATAATATTGCAAATCTATATGTTAAGCTATACAAATATATGCATATACAAATATGAAGTTGTTGATCTAGTAATAGAAAATAAGGATTTTGTTTGTTTTTGGGGTTTGGGCACACCTAGATAGGCTCATGGTTTACTCATGGTTCTGTGGTGGAGTTCAGGGAATATATGGGGTACTGAGGACTCAGGGCAGGTTGGGTGAGTGCAAGCATAGTGCAGATTATGATGAAGAAATAAATGAACTATCATGTGCTGCCTCAAAGAAGCTTACTATTAAAAAATACTCATCTCACGAAACATGCAACGTCCATAAGAATATTATGTGTGATAAATAAAATAGTATTCACAGTTAGATAAAATTGTAAATGACATGGGATAGTACATTTATGAATGTTTCATCAATGAATAAAACTATGTCAATCTCATTACAGTGACACAGACACAGATGTGCTATTGCTTCTGTTATTGCTAGAAATGACTTTGAAATATTTAACAATAGAAGCTGCCTACATCTATATACTAAAATACAGATTTAGCAATACTTTAAAAAATAATTTAGATGTTTTATTTTCTCTTAATTTTAGTTATACCATAGTTTTTGTAAACATTAATTGCTAAAATTATTTGTTTGATTAATACAATTACAAAAGATATAATTACTTTGTTACCCTGGTGCTTAACAGAATGTTCCTTTCTAAAGTTAAAGAGTATCAGGGCTGGAGCGATAGCCCAGCGGGTAGTGCATTTGCCTTGCACATGGCTAGCTCATGCTGGTCCAGGTTCGATCCCCGGCATCCCATATGGTCCCCCGAGCATCACCAGGAGTAATTCCTAAGTGCAGAGCCAGGAGAAACCCCTGAGCATTGCCTGGTGTGACCCAGAAAGCAAAAATAAATAAATATATAAAGTTAAAGAGTATTTGCATATTTTTTCAAACATCTGCCACTTCAATATATATTATATAACCATGTAAACCTTACCTCTTAAGTAAGCAAGAGATTGGGCCCTGAGTGATAGTACAGCAGGGAGGGCATTTGCATTGCATGCAGCTGACCTGGATTCATTCCCCAACATCCCACATGGTCCCTCTGAGCACCTCCAGAAGTAATTCCTGAGTGAAGAGCCAGGAATAACCCCTGAGCATCGTTGGGTGTGAACCCAAAAGAAGTAAAAAATAGCCAAGGGATTGTTCTACTAATTAGAAACATCTAGATATTAACAAAAGCCCTCTTCAATGAAATAAAAATATGCTTTCCCTATAAATTTCTTCTGACATTGTGTTCATTTCACATCAACAGTATATTTGATTTTCAGTGTTTTGACTGAACTAAAAAAACTGTCTTCATTGCATTTAAAATATAAAACAAACAAAAAATAATAAATCAAGGGAAGTTTGTACCATCTTTTATTGGAATTTTTAACTGCGGATTTTCATTCAACTTCACTATTTAGGATTAGCAAAAGATGCTTTAGAATTACATTTTGTGTGCAGAGAAACAGTGCAGGGGTAAGGAACTTGTCTTTTACATGCGACTTACTTGTGTGCATTGTTCTAACTCTGGTGCACGTAAGGCTCTCCACGCACTGTCAGTAGTGATCAATGAGCAAAATTCCAGGATTAAACTCTGAGCACCTCAGAGCATGTATCACCAGAATCTATTTTATACATGCCTGTGAAGAATATTTACTACATAATATCCAAATATTGTAAAGAAACACAAATTTATTGGTAAGAGAATACATTTCTGAATCATTACATTGAAAACCACTGTGTGTATGTATGTTGTATGTGTAAACATAGATATATATGCAAATATATGTATATATATGTTGGAGTAATATGCATTCATAAGATTATATGTCTATTGGAATGATTTCATAGTTTTTTTTCATAGTATATGTTAAGACAGTGTACTAACACCAAGCATCAGTATTCCAGCTCCATCTCTTCTTTAGTCCCTACCTCTTCCCTCCCTCTCTGGTGTCTTCAGTTCTGAGATTGAGTTCAAGTTGCTTTGGTTTCCTTGCTCCCCACACACTTGTTGCTTTATATCCTGCAAGTGAATGAAATTATCCATATTTTTTTTCCTTCTGACTTATTTTACTTAGCATGAACTCTTTGGATTCTTTCATGCTCAAGGAATACCAATGTATTTTATTATTGTTATTGTATTGCTTTATAATAATGCTATTAGTACTTGTATTCATTCTGAATAGTATTTTATTTTGTATATACACTGCCCCAACATTATATGCTTATCTTTCAATGAGAATTTGGGATATTTGTTTATCATGACTACTGTAAATATTCTTGAAATATTCATAGAATTATATATATATATTCATTGGTATTTTCGGAGAAATATCTTATAGGCTATCCTCCCATATTTTTTTTTTTTTTTTTTTTTGCTTTTTGGGTCATACCCAGCAATGTGCAGGGGGTTACTCCTGGCTCTTTGCTCAGGAATTAGTCCTGGCGGTGCTCGGGGCCCATATGGGATGCCGGGGATTGAACCCAGGCCAGCATAGGCCGGCCGCATGCAAGGCAAATGCCCTACCCGCTGGGCTATCACTTTGGCCCACCATATTTTCATGTTATCTGCTTTATTTATTTAGTTTTTCGAGTATTGAATTTTATATACATTTTAAATACTGTGCATGTTTGTAATATTACATAGGTGTTTGTAATATGGTACAAGGGTGGTGTTTTGGTGAACTTGTGGTGTCTTGTATCAAATTCGTGATTCTGGCATAAAGAACGCACACTAGTGCCTCAGGTCTTCATACATTGATTTTTACTGAAGCATATATAGTCATATATATGATATGTGAGAATTTTCTTCTATTAAATTAGTTGCTTTCTAGTTGCAATGATAGTTTTTCACCATGTAGACCTTTTTAATTCAACGTCTATTTGTTTATTTTCAACTTTCCATTCTCTATTTTATGCTCTTTTAATTTCACTTATTATTGTAGACAGATTCTCAGTTAAATTAGTGAAGCCCTAACACATGGAGTACTTTTTGCTTTGGCCAAACAATTTTTTGTTTAGTTTTTGGGGTCTAATGTCTAAGTCTTTAATCAATTTTGTATTAATTTTTCTGTAGAATGAAATGGATATGGACATTTTTTTGAAGAATGTTAGATAGTTTTCACAGCAGCATCGAAAAAACAACTTCTTTCTCAGTTTTGTGATATTGGCTCCTTATCATAAAATAATTCTTACGTATCTGAGGAGTTAGTTATGTAGACTCATTTTCATTTCATTGATCTTTGGACCCCAAACACTTCATGTTTTTCCAAGCACTCTTTTACCATGGAAAAAAGAGTAGGTAGGGGCTGGAATGATAGCACAGTGGATAGGGTGTTTGCCTTGCATGCAACTGACCTGGGTTCAATACCTGGCATCTATGTTTCCCTGTGCACCACCAGGAGTAATTCCTGAGTGCAGATTTAGGAGTAACTGTGGAGCATTACTGGGTGTGACCTGACAACTAAAAAAAGAAAGAAAAAAGAGTAGGTAGTATCATCCAGGACCAGCCGATTGGATTCTCGCTCCACCCCCACCCCTAAAAATACTTTGCCTTCATAAATATCTAGAAAAGAAAAATCTATAAAATACAAAGTATATTATTAATTGTGACTTGAATTATAAAGCAATAATATTAACAATGGTATGTTTCATTTGGAGTGTATTAATGTAACTGTGATCATAGATTGTTTTAAAATTATGTTTTGAAAGAACAGGCAGAATAAACAATGGAAAATAAGTTTATAGTACTGCTTGTACACAAAAAATAATACACAATAAAATAGATCAAACAAAGCAGTAGTGGATAGTCATAGATTCCTAGTTTCTTTATTAAACAATGCTCTCTTAATATGTGACTTGAGGGGCGGAGCGATAGCCCAGTGGATAGGGCATTTGCCTTGCACGTAGCTGGCCCATGCCGGTCAGGGTTCGATCCCGGCATCCCATGTGGTCCACCTGAGCACCGCCAGGAGTGATTCCTGAGTGCAGAGCCAGGAGAAACCCCCTGAGCATTGTCCAGGCATGACCCAAAAGGCAAAAAAAGTATATATGTGACTTGAATTATAAAGGATAATATTAACAATGGTATGTTCTTCTGAAAGATGAATAAAACTGATGCCTCTAGCCTGCCTAAATAAGACAAAAGGAAGAAGGACCAAATCAATACTGTTGGATTTGAAAGGAGCATCATTACAGAGACTATGAATAACAAAAATATAATAATGGAGAAATATGGGAAACTCTACACTCCACAAATACAATATCTTACATAAAATCTCAATTTCTGAAGGAAGCAATTTTATCAAAACTATTGCCAAAACAATTGCAAGAAAATACAATTCAAACAGTCCTGTATCTGTTAAAATATATTTCATTTTAAAAAATTTCCATTTTAAATAAATTTACAGCACTTGAGGAGTTCACTTGTGTGTTCTATTAAATCAAAAAGATGAAAAGTAATAATTCTTCATAATTCCTTTCAATGAATAGAAGTAAGGGAATACTTTCTAACCAGTTCCAAGAGGCATTACCCTAATACCAAAAACAGTCAAAGTCATTATGAAAAACAATACGCCCAGGTCCTCCAATAAGGAAATAATATAATTTAACAATATAAAAATGAATTATACACCATAACGAATTGGGTTTTATCCCAGGAAGTAAAAGTTAGATTCAACAAAGGAAAATCATTAAATGCTGTCAATCCAAGGAATACACTAAAAATATGAATTGCACTGTCACAAAAAGTATTTAGGGTACAATAAAAACCGTTGACCAAACTAACAGCGAATCTTGATTAAAAAAGAAAAACTGGATAAATCAGGATTGTTTTTCCATAGATATCCTATACAAAATTACAGAAAAAAATCTCTTGGAACTAATTTGTATTTACAATAAAGTTGTGTGGCCAGAGAGATAATAGAGAGGTTCCGAAGCTTACCTTGCACACAGCTGGCCTGTTTTCAATCCCCTGAACTGCATATGGTCCTGGTGCATGTCAGAAGTAATCTCAGCACAGCCAGGAATAAGCCCTGAACATAGCCAGTGTGACCCCTCAAAAAAATATTGAGTTGCATCTGTATTGAGTCAATAGTTACTTTTGAATAATATTGGCAATTTAAGTTTTAAATTAAAAATGCAATAGCTCTCTAAATGCTGCTCTATAACAGACTTGATTTAAAAACTTTTAAATGAGGAAAATTGCAAAACTGACATAACATTAAAGAATAACAAAGTGGAAGGATATTCATGTAAATAGATTAAAAAACTCAGTATTGTAACACTTTCAGTTATCTTAATGCTAATGCTCATCAAAATTCCAGCTGTTCTGAAGTTATGTAGAAATTGATCCCAGGTTTTCCTGAAAAGACGTGATGAAGAATGGATAGCATAATATTAAAGAACAGAGCAGGTAAACCGACACTATTAATATTTATTCTTGCTGTTCATTCACATTTACCACCTCATTTTTAAGTAGTGATGCAATAATTGATCTGTTCATGGGACAAAATAGTCATCACAGAAATAACTCACGAAAATACAATTAGTTCATTGTTTTTGCAAAAGAACAAATGTTGAGCAACAGAGAATAAAATCTAGGCTCAACTTTATATTCTTTTAAAGCTCTAACTGCAGGTATGATCAATGAAGAAGGAATTGTTAAAGTGGATTGAAATAAAATTAATAATTTTTGCCAAACCACTGTCAAAAATACAGTAAAAAAAAAAAAACTAATTAACTGTCATCCAAATATATAAAGAAGTATCAAAATTCATTATTAGGAAAAATAACCTAATTGTAACTGGTCAGACACCAGAATAGAAACTTCATATAAAATGATAAAATGAGAGCAAATGGACACATTAAAGAATGCTCTATATTATATGTATATAATGAAATTATAATTTAAACCATTATGAATTATCTCCTTTGGATTTTGGTGACCTTGCCAAATTCTAGGGAGCATTTAGGGGCTGTCGTTCATTCATTGTTGGTGCAATGAAAAAATTGATAAGGCTCTTCTGAGTGAGAGTTATAAATGTGTTACAATCTAAAATTATTTAACAATATGATGTAGCAGTCACCTTCCTTGGAATATAGCAGAGGGAGTTGAAAATTTGTTTTCACACAAAACCTGCCAGCTTATGTTTATAGTAGATTTATTCGCGATTGACCAAACTTGGAAACCACCAAGATGTCCTTTAGAATCCAGCTCTAAAATAAATGTGCTCTCATCTTATGAAATGACATAGAGCAAACTAGAACACAAAATCACTCAGGGAAATAAAACCTGTGCTGAAAGGGCCACCTATATCCTGAATGATCGGACATTCTTCAAAAGTGTAAACTAGAGAGATTAGAAGACCAATGACTTCCAGGGTCTGAGTAGGGGATGACTGGAAAAAGACATTCTGTATAGGTGAATGACATGGACTTTTTAGGCACTGATTAGACTTTGTATGTTACATTATAACATGATGAATACACATCACTGTATATTTCCAAATCCATAGAAATTGCTAACACAAAAATGATCTTCAGTGCAAACCATGAAATTTGACTGATTTTGGTATTTTAATATATGTTAATGGATCAAAAGTCACACCTAAAATATGTAGATAATGAATCAGTCTAAACATATACAGTGTTAGGAGGAATATCTCCAAGTTCTGTATTTTCCTTTGGAAACAACATTACCTTAAAGTATTCAACATTACCTTAAAGTATTCTTTAAAATAATTATTTCTGAAAAACGTTTCATGACTGCTTTTCTTAGGTCATTTCCCTTAGTTACTTCTCTGTGAGAAAAAAACATCATTACAACAGTTTTTTTTTTTTTTTGGGGGGTCACACCTGGCGATGCTCAGGGGTTACTCCTGGCTCTGCACTCAGGAATTGCTCGGGGGACCATATGGGATGCGGGGGATCGAACCCGGCTAGCACAGGCCGGCTACGTGGAAGGCAAATGCCCTACCCGCTGGACTATCCCTCCGGGCCCAGGAATGCTGATCCAGAGACAGACATGGGGGCAGAGCTGCTACCGGCTCTCACTGTGCACAGCAGCTCATGAGGTGCCCAGGAGGGATGGCAGGTTCTAGCCCTGGCCTGCCACCCCAGCAGAGCCTCACAACAAGCTAGACGACCCCCCCCACTCCATGAGAACCTCCATTTTCCACATCCGGACTTCCTCCTCGTCAGAAGTCCACCCAGCAGACCAGCCTATCACAGCCCGGCTCGCGCCGCAAGCGGTCGCACGGTCCACCAATAAATGCTGGATTTTTAGATGACTACAGGAGTATGCTACCCTCACGGCAGAGCCTGGCAAGCTACCCGTGTCGTATTTAATATGCCAGATACCAGTAACAATTATAGACCTCGTTCCCATGACCTGATGGAATGGTTTGAGGCTCTTTGTGTTCCTGGAGAAAGCAGGTTCCCTTGGGCTCTACTTGCATGAGACAGGTCATATGGAGATGTTACTGGTGCCCGCTCGAGCAAATCAAAGATGAACAGGAGGACAGTGACAGTGACAGGACAGTGACAACAGTTTTATTTTTTCGAGTGTTGTCTAGCTCTCAAAAAACTAGTAAGACCCTGAAAACATTTCTTCTACACTTCTGATAAATGAAGTTTTTGCGTGGGACTTGTGGGGCATTCTTTATTCTTGGGAGCATTTGTTCTCTGATTCTAAGAAGACTGTAGTGTTCTCTAGCACTAATAAGACTGAGGTTTGATACTGCTTTTCTTTGTAAATGTGATGCTAAAGTGCTGATAATATGAATTTTACCTCTGATATTCAGTGTAAGGTGCCAAGAAAAGTGAAAGTCCTAATCTGAGAATTTAAATGTAGAAACTGAAATTACGTAGTTTTATTTTCTAATGATCTACACCTTTTTCTTATTGTTCTAAGAATATTTTGTCATATAATTTTATTTCAGAAGAAATTAGTTTCAACTGAAGGAAATAATTGTGTTCAGAATAACTTTAAGCTTTTCTAACATTAATACAATATGGTATTAGCTATCCTCAACTATATTCATACATTATAACATGTAAAGTGATTTTATAAATGTAATTTGAAAGATTTATGCATCATTTGAAGCTTCACTTTAATTATAATAATATAGTTAAAAGAAAATTACTTCCCTTACATTCTCTTTCATTTAAAAGTACCCTACTGTAACATACTTTTAAAAAAATTCCTGTTATTTCTAATAATGTGCAGAAAATTCTCAGAGTTTTTAACATCAAATTTGTTTAGTTATTCATTTAATAATAAATTGCTCTTAGTTGATTGTTGAAAGCACAGATAGAAAATTTGTGGATTTATGGTATAAAAACTAATCTTATTAATAATTATATAAAGACTTAGGCATGGACTGATACATAAAAATTTATATTAAGGAAAACATAGGCAGAACCCTCATGACATTGAATGTAGAGATATGTTCAATGATTAATTAACAAAGCCAAAGATAAGTAAGGATAAATAAATGGGAATACATCAGATTAAGAAGTGTTTACATCTCAGAGGAATGATTATCAAAGCAAAAAAACACCTTATAGACTTCTTGTATCACTGTATCACTTGTCTTCCCATTGACCATTGATTTGCTCAAGCTGGAACCAGTGACATCTCCATTCCCATTACATGCTAGTTTAGCCCAAGGGCATCTGTTCACTCCAGAATCATAAAAGAGCCTCAAACCATTTCTTCAGGTCCTTGTAATGAGGTCTATAATTGTTACTGGTCTTTGGCATATCAAATACGACATTGGTAGCTTGCCAGGCTCTGCCGTGGGTGGGATACTCTTGTAGACACCTCTAATCTCATGCATTTATTGATGAACCAGGAGAAATCACAACTGGAAGAGATTGGCTTTTCTCTTGGGTGGAGTTCTGACGAGTTAATCAGAGTCAGGCCTGTAGGCTTATGTAATACAGATAAATATCCTGAAACACACTCTCAAATATATGATACCTTAATCTATGATAAAGGAGCACAAATATTAAGTGGAGCAAAGAAATCCTCTTCAACAATTGGTATTTTGATAACTAGACAACTATGGGTAAAAAAATGAACTTAAACCTCCCTCTAATGCTATGCATAAAAGTCAGATCACAATGGATTGAAGATTTCAACATTAGACATCAATCTGTAAGGTACAAATAAGAAAATATAGGGAAAACACTTTAAGATACTGAAGCTAAAGCCATCTTCAAAGATGAAACACCACTGACAAATGAAATGGAAGCAAAGATAAGCAGATGGAATTGTATAAAACTGAAAAAAGCTACTGTACATCTAAAGAAATGGTAATGAAGATACAGAGGCAGCCCATACAACGAGAAAGAATATTTACCCAAAGCCCATCTGATATATGGTTAATATCCAGGATATATCAAATAAGGGGTTAATATAAAGGATACATCTGGTAGAACTTTACAAGAAGAACTTTACAACAAATTTACATTAACTTTACAAGAACTTTACAACAGCAAACCTCATCAAAAATGGGGAGAAGAAATGAACATAGTACTGTCTTCCCGTTTATCATCGATTTGCTCGAGCAGGCACCAGTAACATCTCCATATGTCCTGTCTCATGCTAGTAGAGCCCAAGGGCACCTGCTTGCTCCAGGAACATAAAGAGCCTCAAACCATTCCATCAGGTCATGGGAATTAGGTATAAAACTGTTACTGGTATTTAGCATATCAAATACGACATGGGTAGCTTTCCAGGCTCTGCCGTAGGGTAGCATACTCTTGTAGTCATCTCTATTTTATTTTATTTTATTTTTATTTTATTTTATTTTTTTTTCAGGCTCTGCCGCGGGTAGCATACTTTGTAGTCATTCTATTTTATTTTATTTTATTTTTTATTTTATTTTTATTTTCCAAGGCAGAGCCTGGCAGCTACCCTGCGTATTTGATATGCCAAATACCAGTAAAAGTATAGCTCATTCCAGACCTGATGGAAGGTTTGAGGCTCTTTATGTTCGAGCTCAGATGTCCTGGGCTATTTTGCATGTGACAGGCGTATGGAGAGTTACTGGTGCCCGCTCGGCTAATCGAGATCTTGGGAAGACAGTGATACAGTGATACAGTGATTTTTTTGCTTTTTGGGTCACACCTGGCAATGCTCAGGGTTACTCCTGGCTCTGCACTCAGGAATTACTTCCTGGCGGTGCTCAGAGGGCCATATGGGTTTCTGGAGATTGAACCCTGGCCAGCAGAGGCTGGCTGCAAGGCAAACACCCTACCCACTGGGCTATCCCTACAGCCCCTTGTAGTCATCTCTAAATCCAGCATTTATTGATGAACCGTGGCGCCACAAGCGGCCTCAAATGAACATAAACTTCTAAAAAAAAGAAATGCAAATGGCCAAAAGGCATATGGAAAAGTGGTCTTTATTATTAATCATCAGAGAGATGCAAATCAAAACAACAATAAGGTATCATCTCACACCACAGAGAGTGGCATACATCCAAAAAAAGCAAGAACAACCAGTGCTGGTATGGATGCCGGGAGATAGGGACTCTCATCCACTGTTGGTGGAAGAATGTCGACTGGTTCAGCCATTTTGGAAAACAATATGGACCTTCCTCCAAAAAACTAGATATTGAGCTTCCATTTGACGCAGCAATACTACTCCTATGAATACACCCTAGAGACCCAAAACACACAGCAGAAATACCATCTGTACTTCTATAACTTCTATTTTCATCTCAGCTCTAATCAAGATAGCCAGAATCTGGGGGGTGGTTGAGAGGCAATATATGGACATTGGTGTTGGGACTGGGGTGCTGGTGGAGGGACAGGTGCTGGAACACTATATGATTGCGACCCAATGAGCATCTTTGGTATTGCATATCTCACAGTGGTGTAATTGAGTGTGACTCCAAATAAAAAAAAAAAAAAACTAAAGGAATGTAAATAATGAAATATGAGAAAAATACGTAAAAATAAAACACACACGCACACTCTACATAAACACTAGCCAATAAACCCCAGCCAAAAATGTTAGAAGAGATTATCATAAACTTCCTCAAAAATCATAGAGCTAAAAATCATAAGATGTCACCTCATATCAGTGAGACTAGATCACTCCAAAACTAATGAAAATAAACACGTTTTTTTTGTGGATGTAGGGAAAAAAGCCCCCACTACCCACTGTTCAAGTGACATGTTCAATTTATTTTTGAATATAATAAGGACAAGTCTGAAAAATTTAAGAATTGTCCTCTGTATAACTAATTAACCCCGCTTTGAGGCATATATTCCAAGGTCCTAAAAATCTATTTATGAAAGAGAGTTTGTATTTCAGTGTTTGTTGCAGCATTATTCACATTATCCAAAATATGGAAACAGATCAAATATTTAAGAACAGTTGACTGTGGCTGGATAGATAATGCACTAGGTAGGGTTTTTGCCTTGCAAGTAACCAACCCATCTTTGATTGTGGCACCCCATATGGTCCCAAGAGCCCCATCAGGAGTTGTTCCTAAGCACTAAGCTATGAATAAGGTCTGAACACCACTGAATATGGTTCAAGAAACAAAATAAAACAAAATTAAAGCAGATGACTGAATATAGATACTATGGTGTATGTACACAATAAAATAATATTTGACTATAAGAAAAGTGAAGTCATGCAATTTGCCACTATGTGAATGGAACAGGAGAGAATCATGTGCCTAAAGGATTGGAAGAAGATACAGAAATTTCTCTCTCACATGTGGGATACATAGAATAAATGAAATGGGAAAACAAATTGACAAAGAACACATAACTCTCATATTTTCTAAAGAACCAAGATTAATATTATGGAGAAACTAGGGCAGATGTGGAATTTTATTATTTTTTTGCTATTGGATCACACCTGGCAATGCTCAGGGGTTACTCCTGGCTCTGCACTCAGTAACTAGTCTTAGAGGTGCTCAGGGGACCATATGGGATGCCAAGGATTGAACCCGGGTCGGCTGTGTGCAAGGCAAATGCCATACCCAATGTGCTATCGCTCCGGCCCCCAGATGTGGAATTTTTTAAAAGTGTAAAACCTAAATGAGAAGGGAAGCAGAAATTGGTGTGGAGTGTGTGAGGAATGTTGTGTTCCTAAAACCGTACCTTAACAGCATTGTAAATCATAGTAACTAAATATTAAGATAATCTTAAAAACAAACTTGCTAGTATCTATTAGTCTATATCAAAAACTTATCAGCTTAAAGTTATTAAATTTTGCTACATTCATTTTCTACATCTGGCATAGAAATATTAGTAACCAAATCAGAAAATTGAAAGTAAGGATACAACATTCAGAAAATTTTTATAAAACGATTATATGAAGCATATAAATTATTTTATAAAATGATATCTTTAATTGTAATATACTTTCTTAGCCACTTTAATTTTGAATGAAGTTTAAATATTCTCTGGATCAGCATACCTGGGTTGGGCTTGAAAAAGACTGCTGCAGGGTGGGTCTCGATGAGCCAGGCTATGATCAGCTCTTCTGCTGGGTGGAGTTCTGATGAGAGTGGTGTCCGGATGTGGAAAATGGTTTGGCCCTCATGGTGTGGGGGGTTCCTCTGGCTTCTTTGCGAGGCTCTGCTGGGGTGGCAGACCAGGGCTAAAAAACCACCATCCCTCCCTAGCACCTTGTGATCAGCTGGGCACAGGGAGAGCCAATAGCAGCTTTGCCCCATGTATATGAGAAGCCTCTCGCACGAAGCCAGAGAAAACCCCACACCACGACTTTTTTTTCCACTTCCAGACTCCTCTCTCATCAGAGATCCACCCAGCAGAAGAGACCTATCATGGCCGCTTTTCAGCCCATGCGCTTCATCAATAAATGCTCGAGATTAGAGGTGACTACAAGAGTATTCCACCCACATGGCAGAGCCTGGTAAGCTACCCATGTCATATTTGATATGCCAAATACCAATAACAATTCACTTGTATCACTTGTCTCCCCTTGTTCATCAATTTGCTCAAGCGGGCACCAGTAACATCTCCATATGTCCTGTCACATGCTAGTGTAGCCCAAGGGCATCTGCTTGCTCCAGGAACATAAAGAGCCTCAAACCATTCCCTTCAGGTCATGAGAATGAAGTCTACAATTATTACTGGGTTTTGGCATATCAAATATGACATGGGTAGCTTGCCAGGCTCTGCCGTGCGGGTAGGATACTCCTGTAGTAGCCTCTTAAATGGTGCAAGCTTTGCGCTGACCACCGAGGTCTGTTTCCTTTAAGTTGGTGTGTGAGTAGGAAGTAGGGGACGTTTGTTCGCTGAATGCCAAGGAATGGCTTTGGTGAAAAGAAGCCATGTGATCCACAAATGATGTGATATAGGAGTTTAAGTATGAAGCCAGGAAAATTAGCATTTGACCCTATATGCCCCATTCCCATCACCTGATGGAATTGTTTGAGGTTCCTTATGTTCCTGGAGCAAGCTGATGCCCTTGGGCTCTACTAGCATGTGACAGAACTAGCATGTGTATGGAGGTGTTACTGGTGCCCGCTCAAGCAAATTGATGATCAACAGGAAGACAAGTGATACAAGTGATACAAGTGATAAATATTCACATAAAAATTCAAATCCTTTCATTCTTCTTACATATTATCCTTACATTACTGATATGCAGGGGGTGCCCACCCAGGGACGCCAGATGTCAGGATGCCGCTGGGGTCCCTGGCAATGCCGGGAAGCGAGTTCCCTTCTACCTCCGAACCTGGCGGGAATTAAGACTCAGGAATCTGATGCAGTTTTAAAAGGCTTTACTTATCACAGGTTCAGGCATACAAGTCAGCAATAGAAAAAACCCTTTGCTTAGGATTCCCAGCTAGAATCCCAGATACGTGTAGGACAAGATGGTGGCCACCACGTGTTAAGGCCCTGTAAAAAAGGAGAAAAAGACAAGACTCCCAAGAGAGGGAGAGAGAGAGAGAGAGAGAGAGAGAGAGAGAGAGAGAGAGAGAGAGAGAGAGAGAGAGAGAGAGAGAGAGAGAGAGAGAGAGAGAGAGAGAGAGAGAGAGAGAGAGAGAGAGAGAGAGAGAGAGAGAGAGAGAGAGAGAGAGAGAGAGAGAGAGAGAGAGAGAGAGAGAGAGAGAGAGAGAGAGAGAGAGAGAGAGAGAGAGAGAGAGGAAGCAGGCTGGTTTTATACCCCTGCAACTCAGACCTCAGACCTCCCCCTATTATGGGAAACAGGAAGGGTTAAATGCCCTTAGGTAATTTCTTCCAGCACCTTACCTAGGCTCTATTATAAGCTAATGTTTTGAGCCAAGATCTGCCTGGAAATTCCTTTATAGGGTAGAGAAGGGGGTTTCTGAGATGGCATGTCTCTGTACCAAAGACTAATACTAATGCCAGTTAAATATTCCTCCAAGCCTTCACAAGTCTCCTCTACTTCATGGTAGTTTTGTATTTTAGTTGCCTTTGAGTTATCAGGGAGCCATGCTTGCTTGCTTGGAGGCAAACAGCATGTCTCTCTGGTCTAATTACTTAGGGATCCAACATGGCCAGGCAAATCTAGGTAGTCCACACGATGATTGTGGTAGCATGAGAGAATATTTATACCAGCAAGTACAGAATACATGGTCAGATGACTGCCACATTCAGACTACCCCCTATCTAAAGTGACCTGCAGGACCCAATCCAGGGCAGATGCAGAGGCTCTTCGAGGAGTACTGCAACACTGATGGAGAATAAGAAATTTTATAGAACTACTCATCCTCTCTCTTACCTCTTCTAATGTTTATGAACTATTTAGGTATTGCATTAATATTAAAATAAAGCAAAGAGAGTTTACAGAATACATGGTCAGATGACTGCCACATTCAGACTACCCCCTATCTACGAAGTGACCTGCAGGACCCAATCCAGGGCAGATGCAGAGGCTCTTCGAGGAGTACTGCAACACTGATGGAGAATAAGAAATTTTATAGAACTACTCATCCTCTCTCTCTTACCTCTTCTAATGTTTATGAACTATTTAGGTATTGCATTTAATATTAAAATTAAAGCAAGAGAGTTTATTTTAAATATTGTTCCTTTATATCAATGATATTCTAATAGCTACTAAAATATTATCCTGAGAACTATGGTATATCTATTTCAAATTGTTTATTGTCATTATTTGCATTTTATTTTGTATGTGTGGTGTTATCTCTCCAAATTTTATTGTTATTAAGTCTGTAGGTGATTAGCTGTTGGTGACTTTTCACTGAAAAGATTTAAAGTTTTTGTAGGATCAGCTAAACTCTTAGTAAGAATTTAAAATCAGCAGCTAAAAAGATGGAGAGCTCTACAAGCTGAGTACATGGTTTGAATATACTGATTTCAATAGTTTCTGAAAAACTATTCTTAATTTTCCATTGTGACAGCTTTTTTTCTCATTAATATATTACAAAAATGTATATGAAACTTTAAACTGTAATATTGGCCACAAAATGCATATTTAGTTCCTTCACTCAAAGATTTCTTCGAATAAGAAAAATTTATAAATATGTGCAAAAGTTTTTTGTCACAGTATTCTAGGGAAATAAAGCAAATAATTGTAGTTTCCTAAAGGGAGATAATTTTCATAAGCATACAAGGAGGTACTTAATAAGGAATGTTTCATTAAAGGAAACATCAAGGACTGTGTGGAATTAAGGCAGAGAAAGATAGGAGGGTGTTCACTATTCTCATCAATATTCTTGATGGCAATATAGAGATGCTTCACAGCATAATGTAAGAGATGGCAAAATAATTTATTTTATTTATAAATAAATATAAATAAAAATTGAAACTAATATTTTCTCCGGTTAATACATCTGGATTTAAATCAGTGACAGTTTGGATTTTGATTCAAGAATGAGTCTGGCAAGAGAAAATACAACATTAGAGAAAGGGAACTTTTTTATAAAGATAGCAGGAACCTTACTTGGACAAAAATTCAACCAAATTTAATAAAGGTTATAATTGCCAAGTGAGATTTGAAATTAAAGTGCTGAATAATATGATTATAGAGGCAAAGAATAATGGAAAAGTCAGTCGTTAAAATTAAGATTCTACATTTATGCAGACTGATTGCAAGAATGGCTTTGAATAAAAGTTCAGTGTATTAATTCGAACCTAATTACCTTTTTTCATTTTTTCCCTATTGTGGTATCATGATTTGTAGTTTTATTCATGATTTAGGCAAGAACTGTTACTTTTACATATTGCTACCCTTCACTGAAATGCCAGTACACTTATCTATACTGTCCATTGTACTTCTTGTTTTGATAAGGCATTTCTCTTGGGAATAGTGAATGTAATATTACAAATGCAAACTAAGAGTTTTTCCCCTGTAGATGATAAAGTTTTGATATATAAAAATAATGGATATATTTGTTGTTATCACTCTTTATAATACTATCCACATTATCCTAAATATTCACAGAGTGCCAATAATAAAAAATAATTTCATATGATAGTCACAGGCTCTGTGTGAATTATGGTAAATAAATAGTCATTTTTTAGGAAAGCGAAGTGTGGGCCCAAATACAACAGGTCAACCAGGGTTCAGTCCCTGACATGTGTTGGATTACTTGCCAGCCCTGTCACTGGATCAAACCTACTTGTTCATTACTTCTGGACAGTGCAGGCTGCAGTCAGTTATGACCAAGCAGCTATGGACACTTTAATACCAACACTGCTCTGGGTCCAGAGAGATTGTTTTGTGATTGGGATTATTCCTCTCTCTGTGTTACCCTTCTGTAAATATTATTCCACTTTTTTATATTTTGTAATCAATAATTGCTCGAGTTTTGAGGTGACTACTAGAGTTTCTTACCCACGAGACAGAGCCTGGCAAGCTACCCATGTCGTATTTGACATGCCAAATACCAGTAACAATTATAGACCTCATTCCCATGCCCTGATGGAATGGTTTGAGCATCTTTATGTTCCTGCAGCAGGATGATGCCCTTATGCTATCTCGCATGTGACAGGACGTATTGAGATGTTACTGGGGCCTGCCCAAGCAAATCAATGATATATGAGAAGACAGTGATACAGTGATTCAGAAAAGAATACGAGAATGTAATAAAACATGTAAATAGAATCCACAAATGACTTTATATTCATGAACTCTTATTAACTTTTTGGATAGTAATTGGTGCTTAATCATGTTGAAAAACATTCAATAAAAACTTTATTAAATATAAAATATTAATTTGAGAATCTACTACATTCAAGTGAATTGGAAATATTAAAGTGAACTTAAAGAGAATATAATATGGAATATGGGTAGGGTGTTTGCTTGCAGGGTTCGATCCTGCATACCCATATGTCCCGAGCCGCCAGGGTATTCCTGAGTGGAGAGGAGTAACCCTGAGTCCGGGTGTGCAAAAAAACAATGCTATTGACAGGTAAACGGCAAGACTGGCAAGCTACCCATGGCGTATTTGATATGCCAAATACCAGTAACAATTATATTAGGTCATTTCCATGACCTAATATAATGGTTTGAGGCTCTTTATGTTCCTGGAGCAAGCAGATGCCCTTGGGCTCTACTAGCATGAGACAGGACATATGGAAATGTTACTGGAGGCCGCTCGAGCAAATAGATGAGGAACAGGGGAAGATAGTGATAGTGATAGTGATTTACAGGTAAATATATGTTTTTAAATGAATTTAGTCTCTGAGACATTATTTTATAGTACCAATATTTCCTCTGATTTCCTTCATAGACATTTGATCATATTGATTACACTATTTACATGTTTTTGTTATGTGTGAATTATCAAAATCAGGTTCTTAAATATGTAAAATACCCATTCATATATGTTAACCATGTATTCAATTCACTTCATGGTAAACCATGAGCTATGCTGTAGGTTGCTGATGTGTTTGTAGCAGAGCTGTGTGAATGAGGTTACTGAGGGCTCACTACTGTTTAGTAGATTTCAGCTGCTTAGCTAGCAACTTGATCACTTGATCACTTGACATCCCGCTATTCATCGATTTGCTCAACTGGGGACCAGTAATATCCCCATTTGGTCCTATCACATGCCCATGTAGCCCAATGGCATCTGGTTGCTTCCACGAATAACAAGAGCCTCAAACTGTTCGTTCAGGTTCTTGACGAAGAAGTCTGACCATCTTGTAGGTGGGCGGCCACATGATCTTTTTGACATCCCGTGGGATCCAGTCGGTAACGGCTCTGGTCCAGCGGTCGCCTACAAATCGCATTACATGTCCAGCACATCTAATTTTCGATGCCTTGGCAAACGAGACAGCGTCCCTGACTCTGGAACAGTGACCGAGGTCGGAACTCTGGATTCCTTCTCTCACTTGAGGGAGGTGTGATATTCCAAGCATAGCTCTTTCGATTCCTCTCTGGGAAACCCGAATAGCATTCTCATCCTGCTTTCGTAGGGCCCAGGTCTCTGAGGCGTATGTTAATGCTGGGAGAAAGGTGGAGTCGAATAGATGTGCCCGGAGATGGAGGTTCTTTGTCTTTTTCGCTATTTCTTCAATACTTTTGAAGGCATTCCATGCTGCTCTCTTCCTCCTGTGCAGCTCAGGTTTTAGGTTGTTCATCATGTTGACTTCTCAACCTAGGTACGCATTAACTGCTGCATTCAGAGATGTTTCTTCCATTGAGAGTGAATGGGCCTCTGGAACTAGTTCATTTTTCATGAATATAGTTTTGTTGAGATTCAGCTGTAGACCTATCTTTCCACATTCTTGGTCAAAGTCAGCCAGCATTTATGCTGCTTTGCTTATGTTTGATGTTATTAGAACGATGTCATCAGTGAAGCGGAGGTGGCTAGGAACTACTCAGAGATTATTGTGGATCTGAAAAGAAGGGCTGGTGTGTGAGCTGGCATGAGGCAGCTGTAGTTCAAATGCATTTGCTCTTAGATGTCATTCACCATCAACATAAAGTGCCAAAAGTGACAATCCACATACCTAGGTCACCACAGTATGTAATTAAAGCATTTGGCAAAATCAAAAGCAATTAGTCAAATGATAGATTATTTGGCCAACTTCTTATTGAAAATGATAACAAGTTCAATTGCTTGCTATATCATTTGTTAGTATTAAACTACTGCCTGTTCGGATCATGTATAAGTTATTTGAATGCTGTTGTTCCTTGAAAGAAAAAAAAAGTCTATGTGCCAATTTGATTCATTCCAAAATGATTTAGTTTTTGGGACAGGCTTACTTTTTGAGTTTAATGACAATTCTACAGCTCCGAGGTTCTTCATTTCCTCCAAGGAGATGAAGCTAATTAAAACAGAAACTGCTATTTCCACATTTATGGGAAAAAAACATCTTAAATACCCCCAAAATAGAAATAATGAAATTCAGTCACTGTTCAATTTTATCAGTAGAAGAGCAATGTGATGAAATCTTGTTCGTCTATTTTCAGTACTTGGAGGCTTTCTATTATAACTCCTCAACATGCCTTTAGCCAGGTAGTTTTTTTTATTCTTTTTTGAATTTTAAGAGAAGAATCCCCCAAATTACAAGAACCAACAAAAAATAACAAATGAAGAATTGAAATTTAAATTCTGTGATGCAACAGTACTGGAATGAAAGCACTTTGGTACCATTTCACCCTAAATTATGAATTACAGTACAAAAGTGTTTATAACATCAGTTGTCACTCAAGATTTTCTCCTGACTCTGTGCTCAGGAATCATTCCTCATGGGCTCATTGGACCATATACGGTGCCAGGAATAGAGCTGGGTAGGTAGATAACAAGGCTAACATACTATCACTATTATCTTAACTGCATTTAAAAGTTTTGTTTATTTTTAGTCACAGTCATAATTAGTGAACCACAGTTTCAATGTTGTCAAAATGTCCAAAATTGGTCACATGCAAGGCAACTTCTTTACCTGCTACCTTCTTCTCCAAGCCCAAGCAAAGTGTTTATTTGTCCAATCCAGAAAATATCCATGGCTTTCCTTAAAGTAAAACTTTATATGAAACAACAATTAACTGATACAACTTTTACCAGACTGAATAGATTATTTGTTTAGTATGAGAAAGCTTACTTAGTACCACTTCAAAGTCATTTACAACATTTTAGAGTAAATATATGAATTTTTATTTTAAATAAAATTTCTTTAGAGTGACACCAATTTTAATTTCAGCATAATTTTAAATCATTGCTTAAATGACTTAAACAATGAACACTATTAATAAGTATAGATGTATGTTAAACATCTATTTCTCAGTTATGTTTTCATAAAACTTTCACTTACCTGACTTTAGTACAGTTACTTGTCACTTGTCACTTGTCTTTCTGTTCATCGATTTGCTGGAGTGGGTGCCAGTAATTTTACCATCATTGGGAATGAGGTCCACTATTGCTGTTTTAGGCATATCAAATACACCACGTGTACGGTATATACTTTAAATTAAAAACACATTTTCAGCTTGGGCATTTTACAAGGTTGTAGAATTAGAGAAAGTTTTAAATAAATATGATTCATTATGTACACTTTTAAATATACTATAGTCATAGCATGTTTTGTAAATTCTCTCATGATTAGATGTATTGCTAGTCTTAAAAAAGTAAATACATATAGTTGTGTGGTAGAAGCTTAATTTTATTGCCTTTAAATATTTGAATGCCTGCTATGAACAGCATATAAATTAAAAGGTACCACATAAAATTAAGAAATTCTAACTATAAATTTACAATAATATGGTAGTCATTTAATTTTGCCTTCCTAAATTCTTTAAAATTTAACTGTACCTTCTTTATTAATGTTAAATGATTTATGATTATGCTGTAGCTATACAGTTACTATACCAGAAATAAGTCACGTCCAAGAACTACATTACTCCCCCATTGGGGCCAGAGCGATAGTCCAGCAGGTAGGGTGTTTGCCTTGCATGCGGCCGGCCTGTGCCAGCCCAGGTTCGATCTCCAGCATCCCATATGGTCCCCCGAGCACCACCAGGAGTAATTCCTGAGTGCAGAGCCAGGTGTAACCCCTGAGCTATGCCGGGTGTTACCCAAAAAGCAAAAAAAAAAAAAAACAACTACATTTCAAAAACCTATGTTTTTAATGAAAGATTTGCTTCCCCCCCCCCACTCCAGGGATAAGGATCAAGATGGTGCTGTGTAGACTGGGTTCTTACATGGGTCTGTCAGGCTAAGGCAACTCAAGTGCCATGATCCCTGTGCTGTTGCTTCCACTCTAAAAGAAATGCTGTTCTTCATGCATATCATAAAAATGATATGCGTGAAAATATGAGACAGTACTTCTATACTTGGGACTGAGTTGATATTGTCAGTGTTCTAGGTTTCCTTAATTCTAATAGCTCAGACTCGTGTGTGTGTGTGTTTGTGTGTGTGTTTCTTCATAATAAAATCTATGAGATTATGATCCATCTGCACCAGAAGAAAAGATGAAAAGCTATAATACAAAGGCTTTTCTTTCCCTCTCTCCTTTTAGTAGACATTCTCAAAATCCTAGATAAGTACTTTATTTTATTTCAGTTGCTCAAAATGGTATAATATGGATCATAATGTTACTTTCAGTATTCATTTTTCTTTATCCAAAAAAGGCATAGGATAGTGATAAAGAAAAAGGTGATACTGTGCTTTGAGAGCCACGATTTTCTCATTCAAGTTATTAAGAATCACAGCTATGATCTGAAACCAAGTGTCTGATTTCAAACTCAGCACTCTAATTCATGGAATAGACTAGCAGTTACCAGGTATGCATTCATGGTATAAAGTTAATCATTGAATGCTACATGCATGCTGTATTGAAATATTATTTGAAAAGTATACATGTTCACTAAACCTATAGAAACTAATAGGATTTACAAAGCTGATTAATGTTAATTGCATGAATGCTTATCTGAATATTTTATTTTAACTTGATAATTATAACCCATAATTTATTTACAAAAAAATGTACTGCTTTTGATTTAAATTATTCTTTGCTCTCCAAACTCAGTCCACAGACTTACTTATTTAACTAACAAATAATGATAGGAATGAAATAAACTTCTGTGATTATATGCAATTTTCTTCTCAGTCCTTGTTTAGAAATCTAGAAGTTCAGGTGATGCATTCATTGAAGTTACATAGCTGAACTGACAAAATTTATGAAATAAAATATGGATAAATCTTTTGGCAGGGTCATTATGGTTTGGAAAATTTCATAAACAGATTTGGGTAAAAGATAAGTGAATGGTATGATATTAATGATGAAACAATCTATTAATCACATAATAGAAAAGCTCATTTATTTTATTAATTGATGTAAAAGAACAAATATGACAAATACTATTTCAGCATGTATTTTAACTTTAAATAGTAGTATTTTAGCTTAATAAAAGCTGTCCTCCACCCAACAGAAGAGCTGATCACACCTGGCTTGCGTGGCCGCTTGTAGCCGTGCAGTTCATCAATAAATGCTGGAGATTGGAGGTGACGAAAGAGTATGTCATTTGCACGGCAGAGCCTGGCAAGCTACACGTGTCTTATTTGATATGCCAAATCACTTGATTACTTGATCACTTGACATCCCGTTATTCGTCAATTTGCTCGAGTGGGTGCCAGTAATATTTCCATTTGACCCTATCATGTGCCAGTGTAGCCCAATAGTTACCAGTAATAACAAATGATATGCCAAATATCAGTAATAACTATAGACCTCATTTCCATTACCTGATGGGATGGTTTGAGGCTCTTTATGTTCCTGGAGCAAGCAGATGCCCTTGGGCTACACTAGCACATGACAGGAGTATGGAGATGTTACTGGTGCCCGCTCGAGCAAATCGATGAACGGAAGACAAGGGATACAAGCTGTCCTCATCATAGTCCCAGGGGAGAATTATCTTTGCTCAGTTTACCTATTCATCACAGATTTAGCTTAGTAGCCAGAATAATATATGTATGCCACATATTTAGTTAAATAGGTAAGTGAAATTTGACAAATCAAATACTCAGGTTTTCATAGTAACTAAAATATATATAGTATAACCTAGTTTATATACTTTCTGTTTAGTAAGACGTAAGATTTCCCAATATCTTTGAAATTTAGTGGTGCATAAATAATGCCCACTGGTGTTTCTATGCACATCTGCACATTTGTTTTATTTACTTAATTGTAGGATACCACTTAATTTACAGAGAAGGAACTTGCTTTTTATTTCATCCTTTGTTGCTGCCAAGGACAGCATTGTTTCAAACCTTTCTAATTGTTCGAAAGTTGTAGATCAGGCAATTAGAAGTAAATAGCTGTGTATCAGCTGCCTGTGATACTAGAAAGATTCATTTTCTTTCTCTATTGCCTGTCATCTTAAATGAAGAGGCTGAGAGTTTATCTGTGATAAACACACTCTGTTTAATGCAATAGGACTGTCCCTTAATTTGAGCACCTAGCATAGTGTCAGCTTAAATCTCCTTCTACTGATTTAATTAGCTAAAGTTCCATGTTAATCAGGTTGCAATTAAACTTTTTGAGTCTCACACTGAAAAATACATATATATATAAATCCTTTCCCAAAACAAAAAAATAGAATGATCTCAGTAATAAAAGTAATTTGCATTTTAAGCAAATGTGTTAAATAGCTGATGAATTATTCAACACTTGGTGTTGGTTCTGCAGACTTAATGAGCCTCTCTAATTTGACTTCCATACAAAATAATAAATTCTGTTTATGAATTGAAAAGTGTTCATTAGTAAAATGTATTCATCAATGGTATGCATATATATTTATATACATATATATTGAAGCTTTCTATGGCTTTTTTCTAGTATTAGTAGTAAAAATTTACCTTATTATTCCTTTTATTGATAGGTTTTAAACAAATTTTAAGTAGAAATCAGCTTATTTTTTGTTACAATTATGTGTTTTGATTCTAGATATCATACATTGTACTATAATGAAACATTTATACAATTGTGCATTTATACAAATCCTAAGACTATTTTAACATACATCAATCTTGAGTAACATGTCTTGACAAAAGTCTCACATGCTGAAATCCTGTATAATCAAACTCTTGCACCAAAACATTTCTTCATAAAACTAACACTTTACAATATTTGTTGTATTTGTTATACTAGGTCACTGACAAAATTAGTAACTGCACTTTTTAGCAATAAAAAATGCTGTTGTTAACCCCTTACTCCCTACCCTAATTTTACCATGTGTTTATGTTATTTATTCATTTAAGCGACTATAAATGTTACTTACATTCATTTAAAATAAGTCATATGGGACTGGGTGGAAAATGTAAAGGAGTAAAGCAGGTAAGGTCACTACCTGGCTGGCATTCAATGACCCTTGTACTACCCTGAGTCTCGTATGCTTCCCTAAGAACCAACTTGAGTGATCCCTGAGCAGAGAATCAGGAATAATCCTCAATCACTGCCAGATGTGGCTAATAATAATAATAATAATAATAATAATAATGATAGGCAGATTTTAAGTAGTCTAATTCTAAGCATAATAGCAACACATATTTAATTTGCATTAAGTATTTGTCGTACTTTATGTTAAATGTTTACGTACATATCTCATTTAAGACTCCCAACAGTGTGAGAAGTAACATATTATTCTGTTTTGTAATGAGGAAACTGAGTTTCAGTTAGTTATCACTCTTCCTTATGATCAGATTTAAGTTAGTGCAGCAAACCTCTTAATCTTTTGAAGTTAGCTCTAAATTCATGCTGAACAATATTGCTATCTCTAAACGATATCAGGTATACTTTTTATTAAACCACAGACATTCTTATATTTTGAGTGATTTCATTTGGTGTGAGGCAGGGTGGGTTGTAAATATGGTCTTCTAATCACATAACAAAAATCAGTGCTTCACAGAAACACTATCTGTACTTCCTTATTCATCGCTACACTATTCACGATAGCTAGAATCTGGAAACAATTAAGTGCCCAAAAACAGAGAAACCGTGGTACATCTACACAATGGAATACTATGCAGCTGTCAGAAAAAAAATGAAATTATGAAATGTATCTGGAAATGGATGGAAATGGAGACTATCATGCTGAGTGAAATTAGTCAGAAGGAAAAGGACAGATATAGAATGATTACATTCATTAATGGGATATAAATATATACCAGTGTTTTACTAAGTGTGGGAAATGGTAATATCAGACTAGTACTCACCATTGAATATATACAAAGAGACTTACATGATAAACCCTAAATGTCTGCAGGGCTAGCCACAATGTGTAAAAGAAGAGGGAGATAGATGCAGAGACAGGGAGAATCACAGAGAAAAAGAGAGGAAAGAGGGGGTACCTGCTATAGAGACAGCCTGGGGTTGGGCGGCAGGGGGTGTTTGTACATTGGTGGTGGGGTTGGAGCACTGGTGGAGGGATGGGTACTGGGACACTGTATTACCAAGAACCAATTATGAACACCTTTGTAATTGTATGTCTCATCGTGGTATAATAAAAAATTAAAAAAATAAATAACTGATATAAAAAAGTCAGTGCTTCAGAGAAAAGTTAAGGAAACTCATATTTTTCCCTAACTGAAACAATTCTAGTGATACAGCAACAAATCCTACACTAGTATGGAACTAGTAAATAAAATAAATAAAATAAAGTAAATGAAATAAATATTCTATTTTCAACAACATTTTCTAAGTTTATAATAGACAAACACATTTAATGTTATTTGAGGAGGGTTTTGGATTACTATAATCCCTAGATACTTTTTTCAAAAGAAGATTTTAGAGTTGGATAGAATAAGAAACTTATGAAAACAACAGGATGTAAGGAGATATATGTCTCAGACACATTTACTGTAAAATTTATTCAGCATTCCAAAATGAGGTATATTAAGGCAAGCATTTCTTCCACTTTCTTCTAGTTGATGTTTTATGTAAAATGGAAAAAAAAGATATCCATTGTTATCAGTGTATCACAATCCTTACATTTAATAGGTGCATAATCACTTCTCCTAAGCAGTCTTGAATTAATCTACAAAATGTCCAACGTCAGTGTCTATAGTTCTGGGTTTCTCCATTTAAAGTTTTAACTATTGTCAACCATAAGGTAGACTATTCATAAAAATGCATGTCTAGTGCCAGCTTTTTCTTTGGGTATATAGATTGGTATTTTTATGTTTTCCTTCTACATTTCATTATACTTCTATGAAGATTCATCCGTTAGTAAAAGAAATTATTTTCTGAACTCATGATTGCATTAAAGGAGGTACTAAACAATATACCAATATTCCAAGACAGCTGCTGTTTATATTGAGAAGCCATCTAGAAGAAAGAGCATTTTTTAAGACTAATTGTTACACAGTAAGTGGTTAAATTCTGCATTTTGGGGTAGGGAAGAATTCAGTTCAACACATTTGTTAAGAGCAAAGACAATGTAATGGGGGTTATTGGAGCAATTAGGCAATATGCTATTATTCGTAGATATGAAAGTTATAACTTAGTTTTTGTATTTGTTGGGCATCAGAGTCCAGAATGCTGGGACCCCCAGGATGGAGCATCTCCCTGGGTGGATCTCTTAGAGAAATCTCTCCTGAATGAAGGGCTTTCAACCTGTTTATATTTAAATTCAGGTAAGCCTATACTTATGTTTATACCTAACTAAACCTGTTTGGGCTTACACTTGACCAAGCCCTCAGATTTATAAATCAAATCCAATTTAAGAATGTTTGTTCTAGTGCTTACGGGTCTAAGCAACAAAATCAAGTTGAGGGCAGTCAGGGCTCTCAGTCCGTGAGGATGTTTGCCCCCTGAGCCCATGCTTTTCCTCCCCCTATTTCTTCTTTTCATCTCTATCTTTTTGACTTTTTTGGGTTACACCGGCAACGCTCAGGGTTTATTTCTGGCTCTGTACTCAGGAATTACTTCTAGTGATGTTGCGGGAACATATGGGCTGTCAGGATCAAATCCAGGTTAGCCACTTGAAGGCAGAAGCCCTACCAGCTTTACTATCACTCCAGCTCAGGCTCTTTTCAATCCTCATTGTGCCCCTCAGGTCACCTTTCCATAGGACTGGACCTGGCAAATGTTCCCAATGTATAAGTAGCATATACATGAGAAACATACACACATCTATTTATTTATTTTCTTACTCACATCTATCTATCTATCTATCTATCTATCTATCTATCTATCTATCTATCTATCTATCTATCTATCTATCTATCTATCTATCTATCTATCTATCTATCTATCTATCTATCTATCTATCTATCTATCTATCTATCTATCTATCTATCTATCTTTCTTTTCTTTCTCTTCTTTCTTTCTTTCTTTCTTTCTTTCTTTCTTTCTTTCTTTCTTTCTTTCTTTCTTTCTTTCTTTCTTTCTTTCTTTCTTTCTTTCTTTCTTTCTTTCTTTCTTTCTTTCTTTCTTTCTTTCTTTCTTTCTTTCTTTCTTTTCTTTCTTTCTTTCTTTCTTTCTTTCTTTCTTTCTTTCTTTCTTTCTATCTATCTCTCTACCCATCTCTCTACCTGTCTATCTACCTACCTACCTACCTACCTATTTCTATCCATTTATTTATTTATGTATTCATGTGTTTATGTATTTATTTATTTATTTTTGCTTTTTGGTCACACCCAGCGATGCTCAGGGGTAACTCCTGGTTCTGCACTCAGGAACTACTCTTGGCGGTGCTCAGAGACCATATGGTATGCCGGAGATCGAACCCAGGTCTGCTGTGTGCAAGGCAAATGGACTCTAGACTATCACTGGACTATCAGTCTGGCACACACACATTAATTTTAAAGTCTGTTTCCTTTAGAGAGAAAACAGTCATTCTTCCTTTTTATCATTAAACAGTTCACAAATAAAGCAGGTTGCACTTTAGCTGGAGTGATAGGGAATGCCAAATATATCCTATTTCTACTAAATATTATTTCTAAATATCTCTTTCTATTTTTTCTCTTTCATTAAATTAAGGGTAAAATATTGAATGTCTGCAAAAATACTTTTTAAGGGTAAAGATAAATCAGTCGACAACATAAATTCCTACAATCTGCATAACTCTCTGGTTTCTCTGAAGAGACAAAGTAAAGCAGATATTGTTGTCTTTTTAAATATCTATCATATCCCTTTCTTATAACTCTGCGTGGTTAACTTTCAACCTTACCTCTAATCTACATTTGTTCTCCTCAGTCACTCAGCATGGATTCTGGTGTGATATCCAATAATCCTTTATTTATTGAGATGTGAGGGTGTTACTCTGTACATCTAACTACCAACTCTTGTATAGAAATTGACCTTTTTCTTTTTTTCTGTTGCTAGAGAAGATAGCTGGATAAGATAGTTGATAATTTACAACCTATAATTATCCAAATCTGATCTGTTATTCCCTAAATTGTTAAGTATAGACTATCGCAGAAACATAGTCCTCAATAATGTTTTCTTGAAATTGTGACGTTTGCACAGTCATTTAAACCTCCTAAGATAAATCACTGAATTCAGTTAAATTCCATGTTCTCTATCATGTCTGTGTATGTGTGGATACTCCATTCTTTGATAATAAGTTTTGTAGTGTTAGTAGTATCCATAGTACACACCTTTCTATTCATGCTAACACTGAATACATGTTTCTTATTTATATTGTATCCCAAGGAAACTGCAAAAGTAGGAATTAGGTACCTATTTGAAAATGGGCTAGAGAAATCATGGATTTTGACTTCACCTTTATTGTAGGTACAATTTTTTAGGTACAATTCGACAATGCAAGATGATAAAAATCATCATTTAATTTGTGAGATTCACAACTTACTTTAATTAGAGGTTATGAAAATTTGCATCACATACATTATACTGCAGTGACAATGGGCATATAATGGCCACTAATCTGTAACTTTAAGATATATGTATAGAACAGGTTACTAATAATTTGGTATTTATTTAATGACATTTTATTAAAAATGTCACAATTGAGTAACTTGCTGCCCCTGTTGCTTAGGTAAGAGACAAAGACAGATGCTTTTCATTGTGGGGAGGTGCTCCCAAGCAGTGCTCTAAGAATACTTTAGGCCACTCCTGGTGACACTTGAGTGCTAGAATCCTGATGAAAATCCAAGGATATGGTGCTGCTCAGGCCCAGTGGTGCCTGGGCAGTTCTCAGAAGGCCATGTGTTACCTCCACATCCTCTCCTCCCCCAGAACTATAATTGTTCCCATCATTCTTTAGTTTTTCCGTTTACATGTAGTTAATCAATTTTTGCTTATAAAAAAGTTTTGCTTTTTTTTTAAACATAAGAATGTCATCAATATGTTTCTTTTGGAAATAAGTCAGTTTCCTCAGAAAATAGGAATATCAGTGTTACGTTATTGTAGTTTGCTTTTACTTCTCTGTTCATAGCATAATTTAAAACAAAAATGATTAAGATTAAGTCAGATATTTCTAGAATGTATTTTTTTCAAGTCCTATTTCTACAAGGTTCCTTTTGAAAAAGTATCCCTGTTCTTATGACTTTTAGCAATACTATATCTTATATTCCTGTGTTGTTCAGAATGAATGGGAACATATTGAATTCTATCAAACATAATTGTCTTTGGTAGTTAAATTTTTTATAGCTTAAAATGTCCTTTCTAGAATCATCATAATATCTGGATCTTAAATATATATATATATATATATATATATATATACACACCATCTCAGCTTAAATAATGATACTAGTTTCATCATTATTTTAGCTTCATAACATATTTTATTGATTTTTTATTATTATCTTTCCTAAGTAGACAATTTTATATTTGAAAGAATGCCCACTGCTTGGATTCCAGTGCTTATATTTCAGAAAAAATAGCATCTAAGTTGAATATAATTATTTTGATTTTCAATTTGATAAATACAAAAGACCTTTATTGTATTTCTGTTCACAATCTAATTTTTTAGATATTTATTTGATTAATCTTGCATGTTTGACTGTTGGTCATGGCTATAATATATATCCTAATAAGAAAAGCACAGAGATTAAAAGCAGCTTGACAAAGAAGTAGACGTAAAATCTAAAGAAAGTTTGACATGGATTCAGTTGAAAAGGCAGTAAAATTTTTTTTGGACTAACTTTATCATCACACTAAGATTTGTAGTTTAAAAAACTGATGTTCAGAGAAAGTTCACAGCATTTTGAGTACACTATATACCACTAAATTGTACACTTTTTAGGGGTTAGTATTGTATATAAGAATTGTATCGAAAAAACTCCTCGTTAAATAAAAATAACTTGAATTCTTTCATGCTTTCACCTACAGGGTTTGACTCATTGTCCTGAAACGACTATTAAGTAAATGGTATTCTTTTCGTATATAAGATCTTTCTCAAACTCACACCCAGTAAGTGACAGGGTTTCAGTATGCTGGGCAATGATTTCTCCTTTTCCTGGTCCATGCCTATATGGAACACTAAGACATTCTCTCTGTGGTCTGATTGCTGAAAAAGTACATGGGCAGTAGAACATGAGCAAATTTTGTGAAATAATAGAAAACATACAGAAAGCAACTCTCATTCCCTTAGATTATGTTTGTTACCTCTTCAACTGTGTACTTTGAAATACAAGAGGAAGACATGAAAATTACTCTTCTGAAAATTCTTCATACATTCATTGAAACAGTTTTGACTACACAATTTGGATAGCTGCCATCAGCCAGAATTCAGAACTAGGGCTTGTTTGTGAGTCAATAGCCAGTGTCAAACCCAAATAGAATTTCACTGCTGTGAGTTTCTTGAGTTATATTGCAGTGTCTCACTGCATTGCTTAAACACAAATTTTGCTTAGATTTTCCTTTTGTTGCTCTATTTGTGTACTTCCTAAAAAATTATATTATGCAGACTCCTTTGAAATTAAGTGGTTTATATTTTATTTCTAATTTGAAAATATTTCAATATTTAAAAAAAACTAATTATTACTTGGCTTCTGCTGAAAATTTTGCTTTTATCTTTTTAAAAAAATGTTTGTAGGGACCAGAGCGATAGTCCAGTGGGTAGGGCATTTGCCTTGCATGCAGCCCACCCGGTTCGATCCTTGGTGTCCCATATTGTACCCTGATCAATGCCAGGAGTAATTCCTGAGTGCAGAGCCAGGAGTAATGTCTGAGAATTGCCTGGTGTGACCCCAAAAAAGCGAAAAAATGTTTGTAAATAAAGATCCTTAAAGAGAATTCCTTTTTAAGCTGTTGTGCATCTCACATCACGTGGGTGAGTGGAAAACAAATGTGCTTATAAAGGATCATTTGTGTTCTATAAAGGATCTTTCATAAACAGCTATTGTCAGTGAGACTTAAGTTGCTCAAGGTATTAACTACTGGGGAGACTGAATAAAGGCCCATGAGATAGCTCAAAGGGTTGTATTATATTCCTGGGCCCAAGGAATCCCTGAGTTCAATGTCCCAACAACCCATGGAACCCAAAGGGTTGAGAATCAACAGGAAATCTCTTAGCACTGCTTTGGGTGATTCCTTCAAAGAAATACTGAGTCATTGCAATATATCTTGAAGATGATGTTTTGTAAACTAAATAGTAGTTGGTTTGTTGAGATATAAATGGGGTGAAGGTTATAATAATACGGCAAGTAGGGCTCTTGCCTGGATTACAGCTATGCAAGTTCGATGCCTAGAACTGTATATGGTGGTATGAGCACCGCCTTATTATTAATTCCTGAGTGCTGAGCCATGAGCAAGACCTGAGCACTTCTAGGTGTGGCCCCCCAAACAAAAGGAAACAAAACAAGAAGAAAAAAATGATATTCAGGGCCGGAGCGATAGCACAACGGGTAGGGCATTTGCCTTGCATGCGGCAGACCCGGGTTCTATCCCCGGCATCCCATATGGTCCACCGAACACTGCCAGGAGTAATACCTGAGTGAAGAACCAGGAGTAACCCCTGAGCATCTCCAGGTGTGACCCAAAAAGCAAAAAAAAAAAAAAAAAAAGATATTCATTTATAAATAGTCATTTTGAGGAGGAGACAGGTGTGAATCACAAGATATATTTTTTGCCCTCACCATTTTTTTATTGATCTATATAATTTAGAATTTTAAGGAAGACCTATTGCCAGTCCTTTTCAAGCTCTTCCAGGAAATAGAAGAAACAGAAACTCCCAAATATCTTCTTTGAGGCACATATCACCTGATACCCAAAGCTGGCAGAGATAACAGAAAAAAAGTAAACTACTGACCAGAAAAAAATAAACTATTGATGAACACAGATGCTAATATCTTCAAAAAATACTAGCAAACAGAATCCAAAAAATGCATCAAAAGATTATATTTCTTGACCAAGTATGCAAGGATGGTTCAACATTCGAAACCAATCAACATAATACATCATATCAATAAGAAAAAAAATATAAGCCATATAATCATGTCAATTGATGCAGACAAAACATTCGACAAGATCCAGCACCCATTATGATAAAAAGCCTCCATAAAATGGGAATTGAAGTACCTTCCTCAATATCGTCTGAACCATCTACCAAAAGCCCACAGCGAGCATTATCTTCAATAGGAAAAAACTGAAAACCTCTCCCCTAAGATTGGGGGAAAAGACAAGTTTCCCCACTCTCGCCACTTCTATTCAATATAGTTTGGAAGTACTTGCCATAGTAATCATAGAAGAAAAGGACATTAAAGGCATCCAGATAGGCAAGGAAGAAATCAACCTATCACAATTTGCAGATGACATAATATTATACCTAGAGAACCCTAAACTC
>JAJIBD010010307.1:0-55669 GCA_021461705.1 Cryptotis parvus | reverse complement strand
GACTCTAGAATATCCATGGTACAGATACATGCCCTTTCCCCCTCAGCATAAGGGCCTGCAGGGAAAGGTCAAGGGGCAGATCTTGGCTGGGGCAATATTAACATTTCAATGGGACTAGGTGAGGTCCTGGGAGAAGCAAACCTGAAAGAATTGGGCTTAACTGCTGTCCATTGATGTAGGCCAGTCAGGGCTGAAAAGACATAAAAGCAGTAGCCTGCTCTTCTCTGCTCTCTCCCTCTCTTCTCTTTCCTGCCCACTCTCTGCCTCTGCTCTCCTCTCCATGCTTGTCCCTATTGGGCCTTGGTATGTGGTACTTGCATGTGGTAACAGCCATCTTGGCCTAGGATTATAAACCTACACATGGCTGGGGGAGAGGTAGGATCTTGAAGTTTGGATTTTTCGTGTCACTGCATTGTAGACCAGAACCTGTGAGAGTAAAAGCCATTTGAAACTTTGCTGGACTCTCAAGTCTTTCTCTGTCCACCAGCTGCCAATCCCCTGGGGCATTGGGGATCTATGTCCTGCTCCCCTATTTTGTCAGGGAACCCAGCATTCCCTGACAATCTTCAGATTCTAGTGGATCTGAGGAATTCACAGTAGAATTACCAAAGCTATGTGACTTTTATTGTGTTCCCTATTTCCTTAATGCAGTGTAGTCAAAGAAAGGAGACATTCATGAATGTTGCAAGCATTATTCAGTAAACTGTAACACCAAGGGGAGTAAACATTAGACATGAAGATTTGATTAAGGGTTATATTTTAAGACTGATGAGACATGGCCAACTTCAGACAGAAGATATGTCAACAAGTCTTTGAAGTATCAATCAGGTGTTGATAAGAATAGAAGAATATTATCAGAGGATTAAGTGAACAGACATAGAAGCTGGATGAAGATGATTAGCTACTTGACTGCTAGAGTTATATGCACACAAAAATTATAGAAAATAAATGTAAAGAAATGGACAGAGATGAGCACTTGAACACTGAGTATGAAGCTGATGTAGGTGAGTCACCATGGGTGGCTTATGTGAGGTGGGGAGGAGAGAGATGGTTACTTTCTCTGATCCTCCTCCTCTATGACTCGGGACCACCAGGATAAGACAGGTACTGATAGAGTCTGTGAGGAGCCCCTGCATGGCACAGGTCAGAGCCTTGCCAGCCCCTTTAGGTGGCTGTCAGGCCACACCTGATGTCCTCCTGGTGTCTAGGCACAGGAGTTGATCCCCCCACCACCTGAGATTTCTCAGGCAGTCATGGACTCAGGAGGGAGTAAGAAACATTATCGTTATATATAATTTAACATATAATGATATATTATTTTAACATAATATTTATTAATAATAATTTAATTATTTAAAATGATTTTAACTTCTTTCTAATTTATTCTATTTCAATATTTATCTTTTAAATATTTATAAATATATTTGTCATTATTATTTCACGAGTTACTATAATTTCAACTACTATATTTAGTCATTATTGAAATAGTAGTAAGTAACTCTTTTTTAATGTTCTTATTGAAACACCATGAGGTAGACCATTACTAAGCTGTTCATGACTGGGTTCAGTCATGAAGTGTTCCGACACCCATCCCTTGACCAGTGCACACTTCCCATCCCACTAAGACTATTCTGAAGATGAATATATCCAATCTAAAACTTAGAAACATGCTATTATTTTCAAAATCACAGAAAAAGCTGTTTTGTTGGTGTAGAAACTTATGCTCTATAGAATAGTCTTGTGGGTTTTTCTTCTCTCTAGTTTTCTATAGTCACTCCTTTGTTAATGTCATGAAACTAGGTGATTCATGAAACTAACCATAAAAATCACTTGATCGGAATGGAGCCATAGCACAGCTGTTAGTGCATTTGTCTTACACAAGCAAGTAACCCCTGAGCATTTCCAGGTGTGAACCCCCAAAAAATTTACTTGATCAGACAAAACCAAGTAGTATTTCTAAATCTATCAAATTATCTCTCTCACATACCATCATATTTTTCTAGTGTTATATTTTTTTAGCAAATAAAGCAATCATCTAGGAATTTTAGTCTAGAAGGTGTTTACAGGAACAAATCGCTATATTTAAAACTTACCATCATTTTCCTGTGTAAATATCTGTATTTAGATACTTACAGTTAAGTTCGATCTACAAATACCATCATGGTTTCAAACTTGATATATACAAATTCAGACAAGACAAGGTGTTTGAATAACTCTCTTTAAAAACTTAACAAGTAACAAGTCATTTTAGACAAGCTGTTTTGACTAGTTCTTCATGCCAGATAAGTCAGTCTAAAAAGAGAGATTGTCATTTTTATACTTACTCTCTCATAGTTACAAAAATGGCTCCCTTAAATGGAATAAAACTGTTTTAGGGTCACTAAACACTTACGCAAAGACCTGCTTACCTTCACCCACCATCTCTGCCATGCTCAAGCCCAACTCCACTGCTCGGAGGAGCCTCACCCATCTCACCCATGAGGAAGCGATAGCACAATGGGTAGGGCATTTGCATTGTATGAGGTGGAACTGGATTCAGTCCACGGAGCACCACCATGAGTAATTCCTGAGTGCATAGCCAGGAGTAACCCCTGAGCATTGCTGGTTGTGACCCCCCAAAAACCTAAAAAAATGTATTTGCATGATATAAATACATATATTTATATATTTACATATATATATATATATATATATATATATATATATAGTATGAAACCAATATACTGTAGAGTGGATCAGGCAAAACATGGATCAGGAGGTCTTGTCAAAGGTGAAATCTACCACAAACGTGTGGGTGTCAGAGGTTAGGTAAGATGGAGAAGGGAACAGTGTGCTAATAATTGTCGAAAGTGATAATACTAGCCTAGAAGTGAGCATTACATACAGGCAAAAAGATATAGATGATAACCTCTAAATGTATGTATCGTAATCCATAGTGTGTAAGAGAAGGAAGAGATAGAGATAGATAGATAGATAGATAGATAGATAGATAGATAGATAGATAGATAGATAGATAGATAGATAGATAGATTGATAGATAGATGATAGATTGATAGATAGATAGATTGATAGATAGATAGATGATAGATAGATAGATAGATAGATAGATAGATAGATAGATAGATAGATAGATAGATAGATAGATAGATAGATAGATAGATAGATAGATAGATAGATAGATAGATAGATAGATAGATAAAGAGATAAAGAACCTACCATAGAGGCAGGCTAGGGGAAGGGGGAGGGAATTGGGGACATGGTGGTAGGAAATGGGCACTGGTGGAGGGATGGGTGCTGGAACACTGTAAGACCGAAACCCAAACATGAACATCTTTGTAATTGTATATCTCATGGTGGTATAATAAAATGTAAAAAAAAAAAAAGATAAATTCAAATACGTCCATTGTGTTCAAACATGTAAAATAAAGCAAAAATATATTTTGAAATAGTTACTGAAAAATCATTTATAAATTTTTGGTATTGGGGCCAGATTGATAGTACAGCAGGTAGAGCATTTGACTTGCATGAGGCCAACCTAGGTTCTGTTGCAGGTGGACCCCACGGGTGACTTATGTGAGGCCGGAAGGGGAGAGAGATGGTCCCTTTCTCTCCAGCCACCTCTGCCACCCGGGATCCGCTGGGCAGGCTAAGGACTGATAAAGTCTGCGATGAGCCCCCTGCACGGCGTGAGCCTGAGCCTCACCAGCCCCACGAGGTGGCCGTCAAGCCACACCTGATGCCCGCTTGATCTCTAGGCACTGGAGTTAATCCCCACCACCCGAGGTTTCTCGGGGAGCCACGGACTCAGGCTGGAGCAAGGAATTGCTCTTTGCAGAGAAAGGGAAGTCAGTCCTAGGCCTTACCCAGGGCTGCCTTAGGGTTCTTGTCTTTCTCGAAGAAAAAGAATTTTCAGGAGTCGATGAGCAGTGAAGTAAAATAGGTTTTATTGAGGAGGTTTTTGGAGAGGGAAGGGGAGAGGAAGAGAGAGAGAGAGAGAGAGTACACATCTCAAGAGGGGAGATGCGGGCACCACACGTGCTCAGGCACCACACATGCTCAGTCACCACATGTGCTCGGCCACATGGGTTCAGGCAGCATGTGGGTCCATGCAGCATGTGCACAGGCAACATGTGTGCCCAGGCAGCATGTGCATGCTGTCCTTTGGTCAGGACGGCTTTTATAGATTTCTCCCCAAGTTACTCCCATATGGGGCTTCAACCTCAGTTACTAGGGCCCATTGCCAAGGGGAGTAGACTTTGGGAGTGGTCTTCTTTGACTGGAATGCTTCAGGGTCTTCTGTGAGCTGGGTCATGGGCAGGAAGGCTGAGTCATCTCCCTCAGGAAATTTAATCAGCTAAAGCCATTCACACATTCCCTCTGGCCTTCCCTTCCCCCAGGGTCTATTGTTGATATGGTCATATCAAGTCTGGTTCCCGTGACAACAGGTGTGTCTCTGGATGGCTGAAGGACCAGTTTTCCTTCTTCTTCAGGAATTTTTATTGCCATGTGGCACCCCCTGTCTGCCTGCCTACTACAGTTCCATCCCAAGCATCCCATATGGTCCCCCGAGCATTGCCAGGAGTAATTTTTGAGTTATGAGCCAGGAGTAACCCTTGTGTATCGTAGTATAAGACCCAAAAAGCAAAAAATAAACAAAAATATAAATAAAGATAAAATAATTTTTTTTTGGTATTTGAATGTAAATCACTAGTTCTGAGGAAAATAATGATGTGCATTTAACAAAGAATTTTTACATACAGTTTTTGGCAACTTCTTTGCTATATAAAATGGACTATATGTCATCAGTTGTAGCTAGCTTAACATTTCTTGGAAACTGCAAACCTTGGATCCTGGGGGTGAAAAAAAGTTCTTTGTAATGAACATATGTCTGATTCCTACATTATCAGCACGGCCACAGAGGATCTATGTGTGATAGACCCATTTAACGTCAGGAAAGACACTGACAAAACTGCATTATGTCAGCATATCTGTGTGCTCACGTTGTCTGTGGCAGCTAAATCAAATATAAATGGAAGAAACCGTGTCATCATTTTGGAGGGGTAACCTAACAGTGTACATAGGGAGCATGATTGTAAAAACAACAACAACAACAACAACAACAACAACAACAACCTTCAGGTATGCGGGTTTTTTCTGATTGAACTCTCCAGGCTTTATCTGTGTCAGAGATGGGTCCACTCCCCCATCTTTCTGTTTTTCAGAAGACCCGTGGTAGCACCCATGAATTGCCTCAAGCCCCAAAGTAATCTCAACAACCGGCCAGGATGCAGAGCTTCACTTATAAATCTCAAAGAGACCAATAACCTGCAGAGATGTTCTGTCCTCACAGCACCAGGCTGAACACAGGGGCTTCACCCAGGGGGGCGGGTTTAGGTATGGCTCTCCCAACAGAGCCCTGGCAGCTGAATAAGCTTTTCATACATTTGAATCTTTAATTTAAAAAAAAAACTCCTCCCCCATCTTCCCCATTCCTATTTGTAGTTTAACAACTAAGGGTTGACCATGTAATCAACATTGGTGCTTGCCCCATTTTAGCTATGAGGCTCATTTGGATTCCCACCTTCCGCTATGGTGCCCACACATGCAGACACAAGGCTCATCAAGGCTTTGCTCTTCCTTAGTTTGCGTCTCACACACGTTCATGGAGAGTCTCACTTCCTAGTTATATTCTTCCTAATCTGTTGCAGGACACCTAAAAGACTAGGCCTCTGCATCTGCCCTGGATTGCCTCCTGCAGGTCACTTCATAGATAGGGGGTAGTCTGAATGTGGCAGTCTTATCTGACCATGTATTCTGTACTGGCTGGTATAAATATTCTCTCATGCTACCACAAGCATCGTGGGACTAGCTAGATCTTACCAGCATACTTGCATGGCCACGCTGGATCTCTAAGTAATTAGACCAGAGATAAATGCTGTTTGCCTCCAAGCAAGCAAGCGTGGCTCCCTGATAACTCAAAGGCAACTAAAATACAAAACTACCATGAAGTAGACGAAACTCTTGTGAAGGCTTGGAGAAATATTTAACTGGCATTAGTATTAGTCTTTGGTACAGAGACATGACATCTCAGAAACCCCCCTTCTCTACCCTATAAAGGCAATTCGGGGCAGATCTTGGCTCAAGACATTAGGTGAGGTGCTGGGAGAAATTACCTGAGGGCATTTGATCCTTCCTGCCAGGGGAAGTTACATTTAGCTTATAGCTTCTCCCAGCTCTGCTAGGAGGCTTTTAATTAGCTCTGGGTCCTTGTAAACAGCCAGATGTCTCCTGAAGTTGCTACATTTCTATAGAGCTATTTCCCTGTTTTCATCTCTAGATAGCCCAGCCCAGAATGGGCTGGGCTGGGGAGTTTGGGCGGATTTCTAGCTATAAAATAAACTGCAAGAAAAAGAGAGCTCTCGCTCTTTTTTTCCCCTTTTTGCCATTTCGGCTTCCCTTGGTGGTTTGCTTCTCCGTCCTCTCCATTCTCTGTTGGGCCTCAACACGTGGTGGCAGCCATCTTGGCCTACACCTGGCTGGGGCCTAGCTGGGAACCCAGAGTCCGGAGGTTTTCCCTGCTCTTGGATTGTATATTGGATCCTGTGATAGTAAAGCCCTTTTAAAACTGCATCGGATTCCTGAGTCTTCATCCATTCCCCCACCAGCTTCGGAGGTAGAAGGGAACTCGCTTCCCGGCACTGTCGGGACCCCGGTTGCGCTCCCCAACACTAATCTTTATTATTATTATTTTTTTTTTGCTTTTTTGGGGGTCACTCAGGGGTTACTCCTGGCTCTGCACTCAGGAATTACAACTGGTGGTGCTCGGGGGACCATATGGGATGCCGGGATTGAACCCTGGCCGGCACAGGCTGGCCACGTGCAAGGCAAATGCCCTACCTGCTGGACTATTGCTCCAGCCCCCTTCCCATATCTTGAATGGCTGAGCTTTCTGGGGATTTCAGCCTTTTGTTCAACGCTTACACACACTTAACTGTGGGGCAGTTGGAAGTTACCTGTGGTACCAGAGATCCAGGGCAGCACATGTGACCAGCATAAAGAGCAGAACTGCCGAGATCACAATCTGTGTATATCGGGGACTTCACTGCACTCTTCCTCTGGGTCCCAATACAACTCATTGTTTGATTTATATATATTTATTGAAACACATTAAAAGGATATGGCTTCAGCTTTGGGTGTAAACTCTGGTTGACAAGGGAGAAATGACTGTCAAAAATAGAATAAAACTGCTTATTTACAAATCATAAGTACTCAGTCATTTGAATTCATGAAAAGGAATCACTATTTATATCTCTTTGGATTCATAGTTCAGTCTCTCCTGGCTGTCATGATTGTGAAGTCAGGGAGGTTTTCTGGGACACATTTGGATGGCCCTACCTGGTATCAACAGTCAACAATGCATTTTCACCCACAGGCCCCAAATTAGTTGGAGATTAAGGCTGAAACTTTTATCTCTGAGTAACTGTCTTGTTGCCATCCCCAGCTAAGAGAATGAGTAGCCTTCAGCATTGAGTGGGAGCTGCTCTAGCATTCAATTACTTTTGTTCTCTTTTGTTGAGGTTGATGAGGTCCCTGGGTTGGTGTCTAATTTGAATCCCTTCCATTTACTCCTGTTCCTACTACCTTTCTGTCCACTTCTAAACTATCTGATATACTAAGAGCACAGAAACATTTGTCAGTCTGAAATCATAGGTTTTGTTTCTTTGTGCATAATACTGCTGCAGTGGTTGTTATAGTAACCAGTTCTCAACAGAAGGAGTAGGGAATTCGACAATGCTTTATATTTAACAGGCAGAGATAAAATTCTGAGACTTCATATTTCACTGGAGATGATTAAAAGGAAATAAAGGAATACTATACTTTCTTATTTTTTTTTTTTTTGCAGTCCTAGAATTTAACCCAGGGAGGGCCTCACGTGTAGGGAAAGACACTTCTTTAAAATATGACCAGACCTGTAATAGAACAGGTTAGAACATTTGTCTTGCATGTAGCTGATTTGGATTTCATCCCCCGGCACTTCATACCATCCCTGAGCACTGTTAGAAGTGAAAGCCCTGAGCACTCCCAGGTGTGCTCCCCAAACCAAATACATATATTTGGACCAAGGGCTGCATATGGGGTTGCTGGAGATGAAATCCCAAATTGACTGTGTGCAAAACAAATGCCCTACCATTTTACTATCACCAGAACCCTTCCTTGGAGTATATTTTTAAAGAGTAAAGTAGATGTGGTGCTATCCTCCCATTTCTCTGAATTCATTTGAATAAATTGTCTCCATAAGGCACTTAAATTTGTTTAATACTGTTCCCCTGGTGTGTATCAGAGATGTCAAGCCAAAGCGCCTGAATTACCCAGAAATTACAAGCAAATTACATCATTCTGTATGATTTGGCCAAAGGTGTGGACAATTTTCAGATGACATCTAGGTTCTCAAAAAGCTCTCGCTGCTTTTTTGCCTTATTTCAATACTATGTTTTATTTGTTCTTTAGTTCAAAGGTATTCTGTTGCCTCAAAACTTTTCTTGTACTTCCTTATTTTTTCTCATTTGCTTCCCAGAGGTGGTGTCAATAACATCTATTTTTGTGAATTACCAGAATATTAACCTATCCAGTCATTTCTTGCATAAATTAATGCCACATGTATATGTGTGATTTTATTTTTTTAATTTGCTTTTGGGGTCACAACTGGCAATGCTCAGGGGTTACTCCTGGTTCTGAACTCGGAGTTACTCCTGGTGGTGCTCAGGGGACCATTTGGATGCTGGGGCTCGAACCCAGGAAGTAAGGCAAACACCCTACCAACTGTGTTGTCACTCAGGCCCCTGTGTGTGATTTTAAAATACATTAATTTATAAGTAATGGGAGTAATATTTATTCACATATGCTGCTAAATGCTTTCCAAGTTTATACATAAAAATGTGCCTTTAAAAATGAAAGAGTACAGTCCAATTTACCATGCTTTAGTACCAACACTGACCAATACGGACAGTTACTTTCCACTCTCTGCCTTGATTAATCACACTGTAATAAGTACTCTCATTCACAAAGTAATTATTAATTAATGGAGCATTGCTGTGTCATAGGCCAGGCACATCTCACTTTATAAATATTGCCAATCTGCCATCCAAAGGATTTCACAACATGCAGTTCTATTAATGATATACAAGTTTTCAGCATCTTTACATCCTATCAATGACAGGTATAATTTCTCTTTCAAAAATGTATTGGTAATGTGATAGACTAAAACATGGCATTACAATTTTTTTTTCTGGAGAAAAACGGAAATTAAGATTTAATCATTAAAAATATGTTATTCCTTAAAGATATTTTTCATAAATAAAATTCATGGATGTGATTTTTAATGTATACCATTGAGAGGTGTTGAGGCATACCCAGAGGTGCTTAGGACTTGCTCCTAGCTCTGTGCTTATTGGTAACTCCTGCTAATACTTAGGGACCATATGCAGTGCAGGAGTCACATACAAAACAAACACATTCTCGCTTGCACTATCTCTCGGATCCCAATGTATTTGATCCAATAATATGTTCTTTTGTTTTGTTTGTTTTTTGGGGTGTCATACCCGGCAATGCCCAGGGGTTACTCACAATAATATATCCTTATATAAAAGTTCATGAATACTTGAGTATTACTCCAAAGCAGTGCCCTGAATAATTAAGTCAATAAAAAACATTTAAATATTAAAAAATATATGTTGGGATTGAATTCAAACAAATTTCTAAATTACGTTAGCTGTCTTTAACATATTCTCTTTAATGGGCATCTTCTTACATTTTACTTTTAATCAGTTCCTACTATAAGCTTCTATAGTGCATATTTTATAAGCTAAGCAAGTGTTATTTTGCTTAAATACTTAAAATCACTTATTTAGTGTTAAATGTTGAATTACAGGAACTTCTTCCTAAGAAGAATCTGATTGTGTCTTGGAAAATTTATTTATAATACTGTCCCTAGAGGAGGAATTATAGTTTTGGCTAATTTTCACACATACAGGAAAGTATAAGCTTGGATTTATTATTAAAATAATTATTTCAAAGTTAATGAACAATAATACAAAACACATAGAATTTGAAATTGTTTTAAACCTTAAAAAATGGGAGATGCAATTAGTGAGATCTATCTCTGTGAATGTGGTTTTTCCCATGGTACAATTCAGTCTGTTAACAAGAAGTAAGTGTTGAAAAAGTGGTGTTTGACTTATCCCTAAATTCCCAAATAGGAAAGTCTCTAAGGAGGTCAAAAGGCAGTAGCCTTAAGATGAAAGAGCTGGGTATATATATAAAACTTTCTGAATAATGAAAAAGAATAGAGTTTGAAATATAAATCTAGTCAAGTTAGATGCTATATGTAATCTTAGGTCTTTTGTGGAAACTTCAGAAATGTCATAGCTTAATAGCAAACACTATGTTACAGAACTAGAAGATTTTTCTTGGTCTAAAAACAGTGGTCAAGGGGCTGGAGTGATAGCACAGTGGGGAGGGCATTTGCCTTGCACATGGCCGACCCGGGTTCATTCCCCGGCATCCCACATGGTCCCCTGAGCTCCACCAGGAGTAATTCCTGAGTGAAGAGCCAGGAGTAACCACTGAACGCCGCCGGGTATGACACCCCCCCCAAATAAAACTGTGGTCAAGGACTAATTTTGTCCACTATTTCAGGGTGATCCATTTATAATTTATCTGAGTAGTGGAACAAATAAATATTCATCAAAGCAATATAATACTTGGACTATACAATGTATTGTCTACTATATTTAGTACGCAAGAGAAATTCCTTACACATACAGAAAACAAGAATATTTGATCAATAGTCAAGAAAAAATTGTGAATAAAATACATTCAAGATAACCCAGAACTGTAATTAGAAAATGGATCTGGAAGGAAAAGATAGTATTAGTAAGTGAACAAGCAGGACAGGCAAATCTAAAAAGCAGAAATTATAAACAAATCAAATGGAAGTTTATAGGAAAACACATTACCTATGATTGGAATAGTACTAAATGGTTGCAACTTGAAAGAAGATTGTCAGATTTTGAATGGCAAAAGTGGGTAGAAGCAGTTTAAATAATATGAAGGACAAGAAAAATTTGACAAAAATAGAATTTGAGTTATTGAGAAAAAGGGTAAAGTAATGGAGAAAATGATATGATATACTCAAATTCCCAAATTTACTCAAGGAAGAGGAAAAAAGAGAAAGAGGAGATGAGGAGAATGAGGAGAAAGAAAAGAGGCTATTCAAGAAGTTTAGTGAGTCCCAATCTTAATAAATGATTACATATAATTATATGTGGGAAAATGGGCATTGCCTATAAAGCTGCAGACTATGAGCCAGACCCTGGTCATGGGATGTGCCTGGGAAAATGCATTCAAATGCACGAGGAATGCCATGACCCCCTATGGCCCATGGTGCAGCTTTGGCCTGGCTCTTCCTTATCTAGCCATCTGCACCTGCACATACCACAGTGCTCTGCAGAAATCCAAGGCTAAACATGCCCGTGAGAAGTTAACCCTAGAATGCCTTCATGGTCAGGGCATGAGAAGAAAAGTTGTCTCATGATTGGCAATGACGAAATGTGCTTCACATGCTTCTTTGTCTGAAATCATATATAAGGCCCTGGTGTGTTGCATGCTGGACGTATAGTCACTGCCTGCCTTGTTCTGGTCAAAATGCACTGTTCCAGGTCTAGGGCCCAGTAGAAACATGACAATTATATGCATAGACCTATTACATAGCACCTAGATATATGTATATAATATATTTATATATACACATATGTAACTATATATGTGTATACAACATAACTATATATACATATATATATATAGCTATAAGATATATACATATATCTAGGTGATTCAATGTCAGTTGGTTGTTTATTTGTTTGGGGGCACACCTGGCAATGCTCTGGGTTATTCCTAGCACTGCATCAGGAGTTATATTTGGAGGGGCTTGGGGGACCACATAGAATGCCAAGGATTGAACCCAGGTCAGCCTTATGTGAGACAGGCACCTACCTACTGTACAATCTTTCTAGCCACAAAACTTTTTTACAATAATCATAAGGAAAGAATATTACATGTAGGGCAAACACTGCTTGAATGATGTTGACCTTCCATAAAAACAATAGAGCCAGGGAAACAGCACAACAACAGATAATACACTTGCTTTGAATATAGCAGACTGAGCTCCAATACCTGGTATAGCATATAATCCCATGTACCTCCAGGAATGATTCCTGAGCACAGCTATCACTGAGCACTGCTAGGTGTGACCACAAAACAATGAAGAGAAGTAGGATCTGGCACTATGGTATGAGGTATGATAACTATGTACATCAAAATCATGTTAGTTATATAAATGCTGCATAAAACATGTGACATAAGCTATAACAAATTTAAACATAAATATTATACAAGCCTAAGCTTCTAGTTCAGTTTTATTTTTTTTTATCTTTATTTTTTTTTCCGATTTTATTTTATTATTTTTCCCCCCCCCAAATATTGTTACACCATTTTAGACATACAATTGAAAGATGCTCATGTAGAGTTTTGGTTCTACAGTGTTCCAACACCCATTCCTCCACCCTAACCCATCTCCCATCACCAATGTCCCCCCTCCCTCCCCCTCCCACACCTCAACTACTTGGCGGATTCTGTATGTCATTTCTCTCCTCTTTATCTCTCCCTCCCGCCAAACTTTCCTGCTCTTCGTGGAATTCAATGCATTAAAAGACATTACTGTTTCCACTATTTTAATGGACTGGCGCGCCGCTTGCGGCCGCGCATACTGGGCTCAAACTGGTTTTGCTCTGTTGATCTGGTCGTGAGGCAGTTTCCCAGCATCCGGACAGCGAAAAATGGTGGCTAGTGTGATGGGCGAAGTCTCATCCGGCTGCTTCCAGGACCCCCCAGAGGCGACGGGCCAACACCCAAAACCCGTCTGCCCCTCCTGGGGGTCCCCTCTTCAGCTGGGCCCGGGGCGAGCCGAGCTCCAGCCTCCCCAGCCGCTTCATGTTATTCTAGTTCAGTTTTATACTTAAAGTTACTACACCCAAAATATATGAAATGACTTTTTTTTTCACGTTATAGATACTATAGCATATAAGATATTTGCCTTGCATGTAGCCAACTTATTTTGATACCTAAGCCCTGCCAGGAGTGATTCTAAGCATAGCACCAGGAGTAAGTCATTTCATGCATCAATTAAATATAAAGCAATATATCAATAAAGTCTAAAAATGCACTTAATATTATTTATGATAAATTTTTCATTTCAAATTGGAAGCCAGTAAAAGAAGATCTCCATACTTAATAGATTAGTAATACATGAGAATTGTTAGATTTAATCGCATTGTTTATTATTTATTTATTTACTCACAGTGGTGGGCATACCTGGTGATACTAGGTCTTAATCTTAGCTTTGTGCTCAGGAATCACTCCTGGCAGTGCTAAAGGGGCCATATGTGGTGCCAGGGATCTACCTTGGGTTTCTTGCATGCAAGAAAATCAGCTTGAAATTTATACTCCGTCTCTGGCCTAAAGGAACTGTTAAAGAGTTCGATATAGTATTACAAATACTTTGTGTTTATTTGAAGATAAAAGGACTGATATTTGCCCTTCTAAGTTCATAGCAGCATCATTCACAGCAAACAAACTATAAAATCAACCTAAACACCATGGATAGTGACAGCATAAGGAAACTGGTATATTACTCTATTACTCCACCAAAGGAACTACAAAACAATCTTTCTCTAGTTTTACACAGATGAGAAATATGAATGACTAAAACAAATAGGCCTGCAAGAACCAATCTAACTTCCAGACTCAGTGAAACGCGTAGTTACCACAGGTAAAGGGAAGCAGAGATGACAGAGTGAGTAGTGGAAGCTTTGGGTAACTAAATACATAAATAACTATGTATTTAGTGATGTTCATGGTGAATGTTATATAATGCACAAGTATGAAGCTAAACCTGAGAAATTCCACAATATTAACTATAACGTCATTAAAAAAAAATCAACCGACAGTTTAGAAAGATATCTGGAGAGCCAAGTTATATTACCATGCCAAGAAAATCTAGGAGATGTAGCTTTCATACTGCTGCATTGAGTTAAATATCCATAAGTATTTGGCTAGGAATACATGTGTTTATATGGTATGTCTATATATACACATTATAATTTATCACATATCCTTATTATATTTGTGCAAATATTTATCACATATAATTGTATATACATTTACATACTCCCTCACATACAAATAATCAATATAATCTAAATATTTATTTAATTAACCTATTTGTATATACATAAATATGGGATATAAATACACCACAAGTAAGTTAAGTATTCATGTTCTTTAAACATTGTCTGTTCCTGAATAAAGCAAGCTCTTGGATTGAAATGTAATTTCTAATTAAGACTGTGTTCTAAGACTTTAACGGAATTAATCAGCAGTAGTTTGTACTTGTGCCTGTAGCAACCCCAAATCTAAGAGTGATAAAAGATTTCATCTGTTGAGCGAGTGCTATTATAGACGCATTTGCTCATGACCTTGTTTTCTGATTTTAATAACTAAAATTAGTTTAATGTAAAATAAAAGATTTTATTTATTGCGCAGGAGGAAGAGTGTTCTTTTTATGTTTAATATTTTGAATGATTATTAATGTAAAATAAATAAAAGGAAATTTACCTAAAATTTACCAATGGTATTTATTGTAAACAACCAAAATTTCTATTATTTTTGAATGTTGAGGAAATAAGACAGATATATTTCTTTACACTTTCTGGTAGGAAAACTAATATTTTAACTTTAAAATTAGATTCTGAATAATTCATTCAGAAACTAATTCTTCTCACATGAGATACACAGTTTTTTACTACCAAGTAGAATCAAAGCCTAGATAAGTGAAAAGGAACTAAAATTGACTATAAATACTTAAAGCAAAAATTAGGAACAACAATTGCATGGAGTGGGAGGGGCAAATGTTTAAGAAATTGTTCTCAGTTGGAGTTTCCTCCAAATGGCTGGAGCTCTTTTGAAACTCTATTCTTTTTAACTTGTCTTAGAATGTTTTCTATTAGTGATTCGACACCTCACCAGTCATTGAAAAAATATCAATGGGAATTAGTCAAAGAGTATAAGAGTTATATATTAGAATTTTTTCAGGTTTGCATATTTTTACCTTCTAGTGCTCTTGTTTCATGAGGTAAGTGATATGGGCTCAGTGTGAAAAGGTTGGGATGGAATAGTACAGAATGGGGTGTTGTTTAATAGAGTAGCGTCTACTACCTCTAAGAAAGTGGGAACCTCCATTTCCTCTTACTATTGACTCCTCCTCCCGGCTGCCATTCCTTCCCTGGTGCTGAAGATCACTTAACGTGCTCACACATCTAACTAAAATAAGAAGTCCTGTCATTAATTAAAATAGTAAGATTAAAAATAATAACATTGATTTTAATTCGCATGGTTAACATGCTGTCACACATCTTTTCATATTAACTTAATTAAAGGCGTTATTTTCTCTCTGAATTTATATTTATGGTTAAAATTTTTGGTATTTATTGTATTCTTCTTTGTCTTCGTACCTAGGCTTAATTTTTATTTTATAGGAGTTAACCAAAAATATCTTACTATGAATGGAATTAGTTGCTTGAGGAAACAGCCTAATTGTCCATATCTATGTCTGAGCTTATAAAACATAATAAGGATCAAATAAATTCATCAAAAGAATCTGGGATTTTAACACTCTGCTCAAAATGATTCACACAAGAGGTTTCCAGAAAATCATTGATATCTACGGACTAATTCAGTACTCATAATCTGATTTCTAAACTTTTAACTATGTTAATCATCTATTATATATGCTTTCAGTCTAAACTTGCAACATGATAACAGTATAAATTAAACAGAGCTTATTTTTTTTAATTAAAATCACTATTTTATTTTTTTTACTAGAAAGTATAGAAAAAAGTCTCATTTTCCTTTTACCATTTTTAAATAATTGTAGTTTCAGTATTGGCAGTGAATTTTATTGACAAAGATAATGTAGATATTTTTCTTTATATTGTCACTTGTCTTCCTGATGTTCATCGATTTGCTCGAGCAGGCACCAGTAACATCTCCATATGTCCTGTCACATGCTAGTGTAGCCCAAGGGCATCTGCTTGCTCCAGGAACATGAAGAGCCTCAAACCATTCTTTCAGATCATGGAAATCAGGTCTATAATTGTTACTATTTTTGGCATATCAAATATGACACAGGTTTCTTGCCAGCTCTGCCATGCAGGTGTGATACTATTGTAGTAGCCTCTCATATACTGCATACATTGATCAATCAACAGGGATAGATCAGCTTTTCTGCTGGGTGAAGCTCTGACGAGCTGTGGAGTCCGAATGTTGAATATGGCCTTGAAAATGGCAGCCCTCATTGTGTGGGGGTTCCTCTGGCTTCTTGCGAGGCTCTGCTGGGGTGGCGGGCCAGGGCTAGACTCCACCTCCCCTCCTGAGAACCTCATGTCAGCTGAGCACAGGAAGAGCCAGTAGCAGCTCTGCCCCTTGTATCTGAGTCTCTGGATCAGGCATACCTGGGCTTGAAATAGACTGCTGTAGGGTGAGACTCAGAAGAGCAGGGCTGTGATTGCCTCTTCTGCTGAGTGGAGCTCTGATGAGCTGTGGAGTCCGGATATTGAAAATGGTGGCCTTCATGGTGTGGGGTTCCACTGGCTTCTTGTGAGGCTCTGCAGGGAGTCACCTGAATCGTGCCCAGTGAGGACAACATTTAGACTCTGTTTATTTGGGGATGTCTCCCAAGACTTCCAGAAGTAGAACTTCCAGGGAAAATCCCACTCCTCCCAGACAAGAATTCTCAAACAGATTACATTGGACTTGAACCCACGGTGGAAATGTTTCTAGGTCTCCCCAGATGGTAGCGGTCAAACCTCCTTTCTACGTTACCTTAAACCTTGGTATCAGGGAGGCATTTATTCTCTGTAGGATCGTCTATCCTGGACGAGCCCCCAAATGTTAGATTACTAAATTGACCACCCCTTCCAAAGAACTGAGACCACACACAATAATGCAAGTCACAGCAGGGTTTACTTCCAGCTAGCATTCTTTATATTATGAAGCAAAAATTATTGGCTACTCCATCGTGAAGCCCTACTTTGGTGGATTAAAAATTTTTCTTTCCATGACATCTCTTTCAACATAAGTTGTTGGTCATGAGTGATGACCCATGATCCATATCTAATATACTTTATTCTAAGCTCTCGGCATCACGAGCACATAAGCACGATGATCACAGAATGAACTGATGGTGTTCATATATGTAGATGTGAATGTCAAACTTGCACAATGTTATGTAATGTTACGTTATACAATTGTATCCACATCAAGAAATTTGCACGGATAAAGCCATGCTTCTAAACTGAATGATTTATTCAGACATAATTTATAAGATTGCTTACTAGCACAGAACACTTGTCAGAAGTTAAAATCTAATGTGTTTAGAATATAGTGTAATGCTGCTAATAACTTTAACAACAAAATATCATTATCTCAAACTTCACTATCACTATCACTATCTTCCCGTTGATCATCTATTTGCTAGAGCAGGCACCAGTAATATCGCCATATGTCCTGTCTCATGCTAGTAGAACCCAAAGGCATCCGCTTGCTCCAGAAACATAGAGAGCCTCAAACCATTTTATTAGGTCATGGGAATGACCTAATATAAATGTTACTGGTATGTGGCATATCAAATACTACACGAGCAGCTTGCCAGGCTTGCCCTACGGGTGGCATACTGCTGTAGTCACCTCTAAATAAAGCATTTATTGATGAACTGTGTGGCCGCTAGCGGTTGAGCAAGCCAGGCTGTGATAGTTTGGTCTGCTGGTTGGAGTTGTGACGAGAGGGAAGTCCGGATGTGGAAAATGGTAGGGCCCATGGAGTAGGGGAGGGTGGTCTGGCTTGTTGTAAGGCACTGCTGGAGTGGCAGGCCAGGGCTAGAATGCGCCATGCCTCCTGGGTGCTCACGAGCAGCTGGTCACAGGGAGAGTAAGTAGCAGCTCTGCCCCATGTCTGAGAGTCTCTGGTTCAGCATACCTGGGCCGGATAGAAAAAAAAACTGCTGCAGGGTGGCTGTGGATGATCTGGGCTGTGATAGTCTGGTCTGTTGGGTGGAGTTGTGACAAGAGGGAAGTCCGGATGTGGGAAATGGCGGGCCCCATGGAGTATGGGAGGGTGGTCTGGCTTGTTGTGAGGCTCAGCTGGGGTGGCAGGCCAGGGCTAGAACCCGCCATGCCTCCCGGGTACCTCACAAGCAGCTGGGCACAGGGAGAGCAAGTAGCAGCTCTGCCCCATGTCTGAGAGTCTCTGGTTCAACATACCTGGGCCAGATTGAAAAAAAACTGCTGCACGGTGGCTGTCAATGATCTGGGCTCTGATAGTCTGGTCTCAAACTTACTTTCAGAAATTAAATCTAAGATAAATTGAGTATTTTATAATTATACTTTATTTTAGAATTAATGTTAATTAACTACAGAAATAGTATAATATGAAAATGTAAGAGGCAAAAGGAAACGAGTATGAATACATCAGTGCATATGGCCAACCACTATCTAATCTCCAGCACTGCAAATGGTATCCTGAGCAAAGACCAGGAGCGATATTTTAGCATAGAACAAGTAATCCCTGATTACTGTCATTGCAGTTCAAAAACAGCAACAAAAAGGAGATTCAGAGTAATTGTATTTTTTGTCTTCACTTTCACTAGAATGCCCAGTGCTTATACACACATTGCTGAAGACCTAATCTTGTCACAGACTCAAACATAGCATGAAACATGACATTGCATATTCACATCAAATATTTTTATCTAAGTAAATTATACATGTTTTATCACTTGATCACTTGTTATCCCGTTATTCATCGATTTCCTCGTTGGGCACCAGTAACATTTCCATTTAACCATAAACTATACATAACATGCAGTCATGAATAATTGCTACAATAAAATCATAAACACATTGAGGAAAGTCACCTAATTGCTTCGTTTTTAAAGGGATATCAAACATACCATTTTATGGCTTTATAGACAAGTACACATACTTTTGTGGTTTTATTGTTGTATTTAAGACCGATTTTTTTGATAAGTCACATAGAAATTTGAACTAATAGCAATAGTTTGTGAAAAGGACTATGATAGTACATGTGCATTGACTCTACCATGTGTGATGAACCCATTTACATTATGAATGCAAAATAAAATAAAAGCTACGAAAGACAAAATACTTGCATGTAAATAAAAGACAATAATTACTCTCATAGATATACTTGAGTATTATAAACTCAAAATTAAACTTTCTTCCTGGCAAATAATTTGATTATAAATTGTATTCAATTGGTTTCAGTACATATGAAATCAGTTTCTTTCTTTTTCTTGAGGCAGAACTAAATTGCGTAATTTTAAGATATACATAACATTACTTGAATTCCACTTAATTTATGCAAGTATAACACTAAATTATGGCTGTCTTTCCAAATATAGCTTGTAGTTATGACTTTATAACTATCAAGTGGCATAATATGCACACATACTTTCTCTTTTACTGATTAATTCATGACAAACTGAAGAAAGAGCTTCAGAAATTATATTAACGTACATGACATTCAAATTTGAGGGAACAAAATGGCAAATACTTTGATAAGCAACAAGAAATCATGTTATATTCTGCTAAATATATCGAAATCAGGAAATCTTTCCATTTTTAAATAATTTTTAAGAGTCGTGAAAAATGCTTTCTGATAAACAAAATCTACATTTTAAGATGATGTACAGAAATTCTCTATTAAAACGTCTAAGTAAATAAATGAGGGCACCACACCATGAGGGCCACCATTTTTCCACATACGGGCTCCCCTCTTGTCAGAAGTCCACCCAGCAGAAGAGCTGATCATAGCTTGGCTCACACGGTCATGCAGGGGCGTGCAGTTCATCAATAAATGCTGGAGATCAGAGGTGACTACAAGAGTATCCCACGCACACGGCAGAGCCTGGCAAGCTATCTGTGTCGTATTTGATATGCCAAATACCAGTAACAATTATATACCTCATTCCCATGACCTAATGAATGGTTTGAGCTCTTTATGTTCCTGGAGCGAGTTGATGTCCTTGGGCTACACTAGAATGTGACAGGACATATGGAGATGTAACTGGTGCCCACTCGAGCAAATCGATGATCAATGGGAAGATAAGTGATAAGTGATAAGTGATAAGGAAGAGTGGTGTGGAACGCTTTCAAGAGCATCAAAGAAATAGCTAAAAGGACAAAGAACCTCTGGCTCTGGGCACATCTCTTCTACTCTACCATTCTCCCTGCATTTACATATGCCTCAGAGACCTGGGCCCTACGAAAAGCAGGATGAGAATGCTATTCTGATCTCCCAAAGAAGGATCGAAAGAACTAGGCTTGGAACATCACGCCCGCTCAAGTGAGAGAAGGAATCCAGAATTCTGACCTCCGTCTGTGATCCAGAGTCAGGGACGCTGTCTCATTTGCCAAGGCGTCGAAAATCAGATGGTCTGGACATGTAATGCGATTTGGAGACGACAGCTGGACTAGAGCAGTTACTGACTGGATCGCATGGGACATCAAAAGATCACGTGGCTGCCCACCTACAAGATGGTCAGACTTCTTCAAGACCCTGAACGAATGGTTTGAGGTTCTTCGTATTCCTGGAGCAGGCAGATGCCATTGGGCTACACTGGCATGTGACAGGGACAAATGGAAACGTTACTGGCATCCTCTGGAGCAAATTATGAATAATGGGATGTCAAGTGATCAAGTGATCAAAATAAAAGATGATGAGAGGAACTGGGGGTTTCATCTATAGTAAACTAATTCCAAGAGTTCTCATCGAACACTGCCTGGTGCCCAGATGACTCAACACTTCTGATGGCTACATCAGCCACCACCACACCCTTCTAATATTATTTAATGTGTTTGTAGGTATTAATGGTCACTATTAAATACTCGAGTGCAATTGTTCACATTATCTTGAGTATTGCATCTAGAAATGTGTCAAATATATGAGTTTGATTTCCATTCCACCCTGTTTTATAGGTCAGAAACCTAAAATTATATATTGTGAACCCCAGCTATCTGCTAATTAGATTCTGCCCAAGTGAGACACTTGCACTAGACAGGAAACAAAGCAAAGAGGGTTCCATGGGAGCTACTCTCCCGCAGAGCAGGATGCTGAAGGTGGCTGTTGACCAGAGCAGTACTGGTGAAGGTCAGCATTTCAAGCAGCGTTTGAGGGTCCTACATCATTGGTATGTAACCTCTTAGCTGCCTGCTATCTATTGTGTTGTGCTCTGCTTAAATTTACTGCTTCTTCCACTCCCTGACCTTCTGAACAAATATATAAACAATTCCTCAATTATCTACACTGTTTCTGAAATACCTGGTGCAGTTTCTGCTTCTGAGCCTGAATAAATATAATGTGAAACACATAGAATTAAAAAACTAAGAGAATTATAGAAGATAAGGGACTGAGTAGATAGTTAGGGGTAAGGTGCTTCTCTTGCAAACAGCCAACCTAGTTTTAATCCCTGACACCATATAAAGTTCCCCAGGCACCACTAAAAATGATCCCCGAGTACAGAGTCAAGGCAAGACCATGAGTGGTGCTAGGTATGACCATACACATACACACACAAAAGAAAAAGAAAGGCAGAAAGGAAGGAGGGAAGGAGGGAAAGAAGGAAGGAGGGAAGGAGGCAAGGAAGGAAGGAAAGGAGGGAGGGATGAAGAAAGGAAGGAAGGAGGGAAGGAAGGAGGGATGGGGAGAGAGGAAGGAGGAAAGGAAGTAAGAAGGAAGGAAGGGAGGAGGGAGGGGAAAGAGAGGAAGGAGTAAAGGAAGGAAGAAGGGAAGGAAGGGAGGAAGAGAGCAAGCAAGCAAGCAAGCAAACAAGCAAGGAAGGAAGGAAGGAAGGAGGGAAGGAGGGAAGGAGGGAAGGAGGGAAGGAGGGAAGGAGGGAAGGAAGGAAGGAGGGAAGGAGGGAAAGAGGGAAGGAGGGAAGGAGGGAAGGAAGGAAGGAAAGAAAGAAAGAAAGAAAGAAAGAAAGAAAGAAAGAAAGAAAGAAAGAAAGAAAGAAAGAAAGAAAGAAAGAAAGAAAGAAAGAAAGAAAGAAAGAAAGAAAGAAAGAAAGAAAGAAAGAAAGAAAGAAAGAGAAAGAAAGAAAGAAAGAAAGAAAGAAAGAAAGAAAAGAAAGAAAGAAAAGAAAGAAAGAAAGAAAGAAAGAAAGAAAGAAAGAAAGAAAGAAAGAAAGAAAGAAAGAAAGAAAGAAAGAAAGAAAGAAAGAAAGAAAGAAAGAAAGAAAGAAAGAAAGAAAGAAAGAAAGAAAGAAAGAAAGAAAAAGAAAGAAAAAAGAAAGAAAGAAAGAGAAAGATTAGTATAGTTTGAAAAGATGGTGATGGTGACCAGGACTACAGAGCCCCTCGTAGTGTGTCTGTTTCATAGCATGTCTGTCTGCTGCTCACAAGCCATTATCATAAAGGCATGGCCAGTCACTGGGGGCTCATGTCCTAGTGGTACTTAGAGTAGGCTGGGTCCTCATGATCTGCTGGTAACTGACACACATTCAGGGAATAGCAAAAAACAGTCATGTTAACTCGTGACGTCAGAGCACAGAAGATTGTTGAGGACCAGGGCATTGCTATTTCAAGTGGTTAGGGACTCCTATGAACTAGCAGTAGAATAGACCAAATAGAAACCAGTGATATGCACTCATGATTTTCCTGGGAAGTTCGTGTGCCAAGGTCTGAAGGATGTGCAGTTGACTAGTGATTTCTAAATTGGAAAAAATTCAGCATATACAAAACTGCTGAAGTCATGGAGACTTTGTGGCAGGACAGAAATGTATGCCAAAAATCATGAATGACTAGAGCAGTTATATGCTAAGTTCAGTGATCGGAAATGTTTTTGGTCATGAGGATTCCGTCACATTCCACAATGTTAGACTGTCATGATGCCAGAAACTTAGGGAGCAATCAATGAGAGTTTTGTAGATTTCTTAATGTTTAAATTTTTCCCATTTTTTTTATCATACCATGGTGAGATAAACAGTTACAAAGATGTTCATGTTTGGGTTTCAGTCATATAGTGTTCCAGCACCCATCCCTCCACCAGTGTCCATTTCTGGTTTTTTTTTTAATTTGATGAAGAGGTCCTTTTTTATTTGTTTATTTTATACAAGATACCATAGGTGAGTTCTGGACATGTTTTCTTTCTTATTAATTTTTTGGTTGATATTAAAAAATTCTATTTAAACACCCATCAGTGCATTTCCCATCACCAATGTCTCCTGATCCCCCTCCCCCAGCCTGCCATTATGGCAGGCACTTTCTCTCTCTCTCTCTCTCTCTCTCTCTCTCTCTCTCTCTCTCTCTTTCTCTCTCTCTGTCTCTCTGTCTCTCTCTTCCTTCTCTTACACATTGTGGCTTGCAATCTTACATTTAGAGGTTATCATGTGTATTCCTTTGCTTATATTCAATGAAGGTGCTACATCATTGTTCTCTGCCTTTCCATCGGAACACCGTTTTCCACATCCAGACTTCCCTCTCGTCAGAACTCCACCCAGCGACAGCCTATCACAGCCCGTCTCATCGAGTTCCACCCTGCAGCATTTTTTTTTCAATCCGTCCCAGGTATGCTGAACCAGAGACTTACAGACATGGGGCAGAGCTGCTACTTGCTCTCCCTATGCCCAGCAGCTCATGAGGCACCCAGGAGGGATGGCGGTTCTGGCCCTGGCCCGCCACCCCAGCAGAGCCACACAACAAGCCAGATGACCCACCCCCAGTCCATCGGGCCACCATTTTCCACATCCGGACTTCCCTCTTGTCAGAACTCCACCCAGCGACAGCCTATCACAGCCTGTCTCGAGCGGGTGCTTGCGGCCACATGGTTCATCTATAAATGCTATATTTAGAGGTGACTACAAGGGTATGCCACCTACATGGCAAGGCTGGCAAGCTGCCCTGTTTTATTTGCTATGCCAAATACCAGTAACAATTATATTAGTTCATTCCCATGACCTAATATAATGGTTTGAGGCTCATTATATTCCTGGAGCGAATAGATGCCCTTGGGCTCTACTAGCATGAGACAGGACATATGGAGATATTACTGGTGCCCGCTATAGCAAAAGAGATGATCAACTGGAGGATAGTGATAGTCATAGTGATGTATTCAATGCTCAGTTCTAGGCTAGTGTTATCATTTCAACGATTATTAACACTCTGTTCTCTTCTCTGTCTTACCTAACCTCTGACTCCCACACACTTGCAGTTGATTCCACTCATTGACAAGACCTCCTGATCCATGTTTTGCCTGGTCTTGGATATTGGTATCGTGCTATATATTTTAATGTCCCTCAAATAAATGCAGTCATTCTATATCTGTCCTTTTCCTTCTTGCTAATTTCATTCAGCATAGTCCTCTCCATGTCATCAATTTATAGGCAAATTTCATAACTTTTTTTCCCTAAGAGCTGCATAGTACTCCATTGTGTAGATGAACCAGAATTTCTCTATCCAGTCATCTGTTTTCAGGCATTCTGGTTATTTCCAGATTCTGGCTATTGTGAATAGTGCTGTTATCAACATAGAAGTGTAGACGGTGTTTCTGCTGTGTGGTTTTGACCTCCCAGGGTATATTCCCAGGCATGGTATGGCTGGGTCAAATGGGAGATCAATTTCTAGTTTTTGGAGGAATATCCATATTGTTTTGCAAAAGGCTGCACCAGTCAAAAATTCCCACCAACAATGGGTGAGAGTCCCTTTCTCCTGCATCCATGCCAGCACCGGTTGTTCTTGCTCTTTTGGATAGTGCAGTCTCTGTGGTGTGAGATGATATCTGATTGTTGTTTTGATTTGCATCTCCCTGATGAGTATGATGATGAGCATTTTTTCAAATGCCTTTTGAGCATTCAAATTTCTTCTTTGTTGAAGTTTCAGTTCATTTCTTCTTCCCATTTTTTTTTGATGGGGTTGGCTGTTTTTTACTTGTTAAGTTCTATCAGTGCCTGATATACCCCTGATATTAACCCTCATCAGATGGGTGTTGGGTGAATATTCTTTCTCACTTTGTGAACTTGTCTTTGTATCTTGTTCACTGTTTCTTTTGAGGTGTAGAACTTTCTTTAGTTTCATGTAGTCCCACATATTTATCTTTGCTTCCAATTGCTTTGTCAGTGGTGTTTCATCTTTGAATATGCCTTTAATGCTTAAATTTTAATGAATACAGCTAATCCCATATCAGATAATAAGACATCGATTGTGAAATATAAATATAATACCGGCTTAAAACAAGTAATTTCTCATACCTGTGTACTAAATATTGGAATAATATTTATTACTTATCAGAGTGGAAAATCTTATCAGGGTGGAAAACTGGTTAAAGTGTGAAAAAATTTGGTGACCAAGATAAAAATTTTAAATTATAAATATAAAATATGTCTGGCCTGTGTAAAAGCAATGAAAGCAAAAGTAATAATAGATGAGCATATTTATCTGTTTGCTTTCTAAAACAGTTTATAATAAATTCTGAGACTGAAAAATAACAACTAACTTAAATGATAATTATGCTTGAAAGAGGAAATTAGGGAGGGCCAGGGCCAAGAAGGCTGATTATTGAGAAACCTGTTTACCTCTTCCTGAAATCACAGCAAACATATACCAAATGGAACACTCTGAAGATAGGTACTGTAATCTGAATGAGCGAAATCTCTGCAGCAAGTTTAAAAGAAAAGCACCCTAATGAACTGAAACTGAGAACTGCTTGAGGAAAACAAAAATCTTTTAAAAATGTAACTCCTTTAGTATAGAATATTATGTCTTCGGGATCCAGGGTCAATTCAAATCTATAGTCCGGTACTTAATTTGCGTTGGTAGATAAGAAACTATAGAATGTAAAGGCTGGAGTCTTTGGCAGCCCCCTTCACAATCTGGTAGTTAAAGGAATTGATGGATCATTTTGAATATCACTCTCCGTAGCAACAGACCTTGAGGGTAAAACCCTCCATAGAGCTCCAAGGACTTTTAGCATATAGCTGAGCATGCTGGGGGCAGAGAGAATGTCTCAAGATGGCAGGCAGGAAAATCTGAGCCCACATCTGCCTATTTGCTAGTAATCCATGTGCCTATACTAGGAGCACACTTGGACCTCCCAAAGCAAGTTAAATTTCAAAATTAAAGGACATTTAGAACTTTTTTTGAATTGATTCTTTAATGTAATCAGTTTCTTTCATGGTTGGCACTTTTTTTTTTGCTTTTTGGGTCACACACAGCAGTGCCCAGGGGTTATTCCTGGCGGTGCTCAGAGGACCAGATGGAATGCGGGGGATTGAACCTAGTTCATTCACGTGCAAAGCAAACACCCTACCCACTGTACTATCGCTCCAGCCTGTTTCTCTCCAGCCAGTTTCTATTTTTTCATAGAATTAAGAATATGTGTCATTTCTTTAGCAAATTTAATTTACCAAATGTATATTTTTTAGTTTTCATTGATATTTATAGCTATTTATAATATTTAACTCAAGAGTAAAATAAAACAATCCCACATTTGAGTAATTACATTTTATAAAAATGATACTAAGTTCTCAAAATTTTATACATAACATTTGTGCGATGAATCCATTATTTGCAACTTTGTTCCTAAGATTACTGTTTGATTGACGTAATACAGTAGTCCATAGAAACTCTGATTACCTAGACCAAACTGGCTATTGGTTAACTGTTTGCACTTTTCTCACAATATGAGATTCATCTGAATTTTGTTCCCAATGAAATAAAATGCAGTTGAGAATTGAACTACCACTTTATTTCAAATTGAAAAACTCGGGCTTTAAGAGACAGAAGCTGAATATTTCAGGTTAAAGAAAAATACGAAAACAAACCTAAACCATGGATGACATGCATTATGTAATATTTATGTCATAAAACATTCGTGATATATAAATATTTTATACATTAGTATTTATATTTTGTCATTCCAACAATAGAGTGGAAATAACTGGAAACTAGAAAAGTCCATAGTTCAAATTCTGCTATATCCTCACTTGGACATGCTTACTTTTTGTTGTCTGTAAAATGGGGAAGAAATGAACTAATTGGCATAATTCTTTTAGAAATTCCTGAGATAATTCATGAAAATAAATAAAAGTTAGGACCTTTGTTTTTTTTTTTTTTTTTTTTGCTTTTTGGTCACACCCGCGATGCTCAGGGGTTTCTCCTGGCTCTGCACTCAGGAATCACTCCTGGCGGTGCTCGGGGACCATATGGGATGCCGGGAATCGAACCCTGGCTGGCATGGGCCGGCCGCTTGCAAGGCAAACGCCCTACCCGCTGGGCTATCGCTCCGGCCCCTAAAGTTAGGACCTTTGGACTTAAATAAACATGTGTAAGGATAGCCATAGTCCTTTTCATTTTTTTAATTTTTTAATATTTTATTATAACACCATTAGATATACAATTACATGATGTTCATGTTTGAGTTTTGATTCTACAGCATTCCAGCACCCATCTCTCCATTCGGCTTATGTTGGTTAGTGCCCATTTCCTACCACCAATGTCCCCACTTCCCTTCCCCTTCCCCCAGCCTGCCTCCGTGGCAGGTTCTTTATCTCCTTTCTCTCCCTCTCTCCCTCTCCTTCCTCCCTCTCTCTCTCTCTCTTTTTTCTCTCTCTCTCTCCTTATCACTTCCCTTTCTTAGACATAGTGGATTGTCTACACAAACATTTAGAGGTTATCATGTGTGTCTTTTTGTCAATATTCAATGCTCAGTTCTCGGATGGTATCATCATTCTCAACGATTATCAGCACACTCTTCCCTTCTCTGTCTTACCTAGCCTCTGACTCCCACACGTTTGTGGTATACCAGGTTTAGAAATATCACACAGGCACCCTCACACCACGGGGATTGGGCTGTGTTTAGCTGTGGAGTCCGGACCAGAGGATAACTGTAGTTGTGTTGCACAAGGTTTCTGACTTGTGGGAGCCTGGTGGAGGACAGGCCAAGGAGTAAAAACTGGTCCTCATCCCAAGACACGCCATCAGTCTAGCAGAGGGAGGACAGGCAGAGTCTCCGCCCTGCACCTGAATACCTGGTGTCTGTCTTAAAGCCCCAGAGCAGTTCTGGGTAGGGCCGCCAGGCTTTTGTGGAGGGAACTGAAGTGGGTAGAGGTGGCCCCAGTCCAGGCTCCCTGTAAACCTGGTTGGGTTAGATGCTGAGTCCCGCATGCCTGGGCTTGAATTCGGCTTATGTTGGTCAGTGTTCAGCTGTGGAGTCTGACCAGAGGGTGATTGTGGTTGTGTTATGCAAGGTTTTCTGATTTATTCTGTCCTTAAATATACTTTCTGAGTTTCTAGAATATGATTGGTTCCACTAGTTTGATGTACCACATGGCTGCTTGCGGTCTCTAGGGAGAGCCAGATGGCAGCTCTCCCTTGTGTGTCTGAGTCTCTGCATGATTACCAATAGCCCTGAGGCAGTTTGTGGGGTGGGGCCAGTCAGAGTTCTTTTTAATTTATTTATTTGTTTGTTTATTTAGTTTTTTATTTTGCTTTTTGGGTCACACCTAGCAATGCTCAGGGGTTACTCCTGGCTCTTCTCTCAGGAATTACTCCTGGCGGTGCTTGGGGGACCCTGTGGGATGCCGGGATAGAACCCAGGTCGGCCGCTGCAAGGCAAATTCCTACCTGCTGTGCTATCGCTCTGGCCCACCATAGTTCTTTATAATATGGACAAAATATCTAAAGTTCTTTAAGTCAAATTGTCTTATTCTCTCTAGTTTATAACAATGAGAGGAAGATACGGAAGTCCTGTGAACATAAACATATGGTTTGAAATCACACAGCTTATGTAACCAAGAATTAAAACCAAATTAGCCTGACTTACATCTGGTTCTTTCTAATATGCATTAGCACACAGAGCTAGGCATACAGCTCTTTAAGAAATTCTGTTCGATCTTCCCTAAGATAAATATGCCCAGGAAAATGAATTCATTTGGTTTTTAGGAAAACATGTTTGTATTTGCTATAGAACTGAGATCAAATGGCGAGTAATATAAAACCTTGCCATTTTCTTTTTCTTTATTTTCTGATCATTCATAATTTAATTAATTTATTTTATTGAATCACTGTGAAATACACAGACACAGAACTGTTTGTGTTGAGTTTCAGGCATACAATGTTCCAACACCGATGTCTCCACCAGTGTTCATTTCTCACCACCAATGTCCCCAGTTTCCACCCCACTCAGACCTGTCTGTCTTTGTGGCAGGTGGCAGGTCCTTCTTTATTTCTTTCCGTCTCTCTGTCTCTCTCTCTCTCTCTCTCTCTCTCTGTCTCTTTCTGTCTCTCTCTCTCTCCCCCTCCGTTTTGGGCATCATGGTTTTCAATACAGATACTGAGAGATGATCATGTTTATTCTTTTACCATATTTTCAGCATCCAGTTCTTATCCAGAGTGATCATTTCCAACTATCGTTATCATAGTGATCCCTTCTCTATCTATCCTAACTTCCTTCTCCCCACCACTTGAGAACCTTGCCACTTTCAATGTTTAAAAATAGAAACATAGTTGTGAGGGGATACAATTTAGAGGGAATTTTTGCTGTAAGCTCTATGCTTTATTTTACACTTGAGACACACGTTTATTGGACGGTAACGCTTTCCTGCCAGTGTTATTCCCCAAACCATGGTCAACGCTCATTTATTCTCTGCAGTCTTTCATTTGGGTTGAATTCACTGCCAAAGAAAATGGGTTACTGTCAAGCTAGGAGTTTAAGTTCTTTATCAGTCTAGCCAGCAGATATGTCTAAAGCTTCACATTTGACCCCACCAGTCCCTCGCAGGAGCACTGTATCATAGAGAATATTGAGATTCTCTATCTGGCTCTTCTGAAAAGTCATGCATGTTGTTCATTGTTTAACTAGTTTTATTTGTGATTCTCTTTATTTATTATCATCTCAGCCTCTATTAAGTCTGACTGAGTCTGTCATTGAATTGAGGACAAAGTATTCAAGACTCCATTTCCTTTCCATCAGTCTTCTAACTGTCCACTCCATTATTGTATACATTATACTGGGTAATTTGAGGCTGTGATTTCTTTTGGCCAGTGACCCAGAGCAATAGTACAGTGAGCAGTGAGCAGGGTTCTTGCCTTATATACTGCTGACTCCTATCCAATCCCCAGTATCCTATATGGTTCTCCCTGCAACACCAGGAGTAATCCCTGAGTACAGTCAAGTGTGGCCCAAAAAGATTTTTTAAAAAAAAGAGTTTTTGGATCAGATTTAGAGTTTCTGTGCCTACCTTAAACCCTACAGTTGGAAGTATGTTCATGAGTTATTAAAAATGATAGTACTTTTCTACATGGCTGATGTACTTTGCAACCCAGGAGCTGGAGTAATAGGAGAGCGGGGAGTAATAGGAGAGCGGGAGGGCACTTGCCTTGGGTCAATCCCTTCACCATATGGTCCCCCAAAACTAGAACCAGGAGTGATGATCCCTGAGCCAGAGCCAGCATGACTCTCTAAGCATAGCCAGGTGTACCCCAAAACAAAACAAACAAAAATAATAAAAAGTAAAGTACTTTACTTTAGCGCTGGTAGGGTCTTTGCCTTGCAAGCAGCCGGCCTGTGCTGGCCCGGCTTCGATCCCCGGCATCCCATATGGTCCCCTGAGCACCGCCAGGAGTAATTCCTGAGTGCAGAGCCAGGAGAAACCCCTGAGCATTGCCGGGTATGACCCAAAAAAGCAAAAAAAAAAATGCTGCACTTAAAGATGACTACAAGAGTATGCTACCTGCACGGCAGAGCCTGGCAAGCTACCCGTGTTGTATTTGATATGCCAAATACCAGTAACAATTATAGACCTCATTCCCGGAATGGATTGAAGCTCTTTATGTTCCTGGAGCAAGCAGATGCCCTTGGGCTCTACTAGCATGAGACAGGACATATGGAGATGTTACTGGGGCCGCTCGAGCAAATCGATGATGAACGGGAAGACAGTGATACAGTGAAAGTACTTTGCAACCCAAGTTAAAAGCTTTCCTATTCCCTTCATGATCCTAAGTATAATTTGGAAAAGCAAATAATAGTATACAATTCACATACTAAAACTAAACGGGAATGAACTTTTTTGTTTTGTTTTTCTTTTTCTTTTTGGGTCACACCCGGCAATGCTCAGGGGTTACTCCTGGCTCTGCACTCAGGAATTACTCCTGGTGGTGCTCCAGGACCATATGAGATGCCGGGGATCAAACCCGGTCGGCCACAGGCAAGGCAAATGCCCTACCCACTGGATTATCACTCCGAACCCTGGGAATAAAGTTTTATAAAAGTATTTTTGAATAATTTTGTACGTTATGGTGCTTCAGTTTTTTAAAAAGATATTTAGCTAATAATTAATAACCAAATTCAAACCAAAATCTTTCAACATCTAGATTCAGTGCTTTTTCCAATAGCAACAACAAAAAAGCCCTAAAATTTTGTGTCATTTATTCTGAGCCACAATAAATGCAAAACTCATGTTATTTCTTTCATGATCATTAAAATATTTTAATTCTTAAAATGATGTATTTGTTTTGCTTATTTTTATTTGATTTTTAAAAACTGCATGAAATGAGATACATACACAGTTAAAAAGTTGTTCAATGATTGGGCTTCAGTCACAGAATGCAACTAATGCATTTTAAAATAAAATTTTCTAGATATTGCCTAAAAACCCTGAGTCAACAATTTGTATCTTTTTATATTATATTTAAATAAAAGTGAAAGCACATGGCATGTATGAATGAACTGTCTGCCATCCCACTCCCAGACTGAAAACAAATTTTCATAAAAAGAAACTTTTTAGGGTAATTCCGTTCAATCTGGAAGCTACTGCAAGTATTTTAAGCCTGTCAGGAGACTAAATCTGTAGAGCTATTAAAAATAGATTGTCAACTTCAGATTTTCATCTGAAGACATATAAGGAGCTTAGAAAACACCGCTTCTTTCCCTGCAAAGGACACAAAGCTGAACAAATAGAAAATCTGTAATTGTTCTTAGATTCATTAGCAAACTGTGGTCACAGGAAAGTTGCCGCCCTCCAGTCTGGAGACACAGATGATGATTTGTGTATATGAAGCCATACTCTGGAGTCATGTATTAATTATGTCCCTTATTTTCTCTTTCCCAATGTGCTGTTGATAGCTGTTGGCTTTCTCACCTGGTAGAAGCCAACACCCTCACTGTTACTGTTTCCTTTAAAGTTTAACACACATAGTAGACCCCTTCTTTTTATCTGCACAACCAACCAGACCAGAATCCATACCATAACCACTTTCTATTAGTCTCTTAAAGGAATTAATGAAACAGAGCCCCAATTTTCTAATTTTCCAAAACAGAAAGAGGCTCTAATTGTTTCCCTGATTAATTCTACCATCCATTTAGGGATGAAAGCCACCATTTTGAAATCTCTTCAGGAAAAGAAAAGCAGAAGAAACATCTTATGCAGAGAAAGATGCATAACTTAATTGCTCTATCTCACTGCCTGACATACTGACACAACCAACTGCCTCTCTGACTCACAGACTCAGCTCTCCCAGGAGATTCTAGGAGACCCAGTGTTGCAAAGTTCTGTTGCCCAACAACTGTTTGAAATTGGCTCAACAACTTGACTGATAGATTCAAATTATTTTATAGCATCTCACTCTTTTCACTTGATTGGCTCAGAACATTTTATACACAACTCACTCCTCTCCAAAAGTGGCTAAGTCTTCTGCTTGTGCCTTTCCCAGAATTAACTAATTAATTTATTTTTAATATATTTTATTATACCACCTATTGTAATTGTTTTGTAATACAATACAACAATTTTTGTAATTGTTTTGTAATAAACAATTACAAAAATGTTCATGTTTGGGTTTCGGCCATACAGTGTTCCAGCACCCATCCCTCCACCAGTGCCCATTTCCCACCACCAATGTCCCCGATTTCCTTCCCCCTTCCCCAGCCTGCCTCTATGGCAGGTTCTTTATCTCTTTTCTCTCTCTCTCTCTCTCTCTCTCTCTCTCTCTCCTTCTCTTACAATTTGGGTTGTAATACACATACTTAGAGGTTATCATGTGTATCTTTTGTCTGTACTTAATGCTCAGTTCTATGTGGGTAATAGCACTTTAGAAAATTATTAGCACACTGTTCCCTTCTCTGTCTTACCTAATCTCTGATTCCCACATGTTTCTGGTAATTTCCACCTTTGACAAGAACATCATCAAACATTGGATACTGGTATCATAATATAAACATATATATAACATAACATGCATATATATATATATCATGCAAATAAATGCAGTCATTCTATATCTGTCTCTCTCCTTCTGGCTAATTTTACTCAACATGATGCTCTCTATGTCCATTCATTTATAAGCAAATTTCATAACTTCATTTTTCCTAAGAGCTGCATAGTACTCCATTATGTAGATGTTCCAAAACTTCTTTATCCAATCATCAATCTTCAGGCACTCTGACTGTTTCCAGATTCTGGCTATTGTGAATAATGCTGCTATGAACATAAACGTAGGGATGGTGTTTCTGCTATGTGCCATTGGCTTCACAGGGTATATTCCCAGGAGTGGTATAGCTGGGTCAAAATGGGAGCTAAATTTATAGTTTTTTTGGAGGAATGTCCATATTGTTTTCTGAAAAGGCTGTACCAGTCGATATTCCCTCCAACAATGGATGAGAGTCCCATTTCCCCGCATCCACACCAGCACTTGTTGTTCTTGCTCTTTTGAATATGTTCCACTCTCTGTGAGTGAGATGATATCTCATTGTTCTTTTGATTTGCATCTCTTTGATGATTACTGATGATGAGCATTTGTTCATATGTCTTTTGGCCATTTGAACTTCTTCCCTTATCGAAGTTTCTATTCATTTCTTCTCCCCACTTTTAATGGGGTTGTTTGTTTTCTTCTTGTAAAGTTTTACCAGTGTCTGATATATCCTGGATATTAACCCCTTATCAGATGGGTTTTGAGTGAATATTATTTCCCATTCAGTGCACAGTCTTTGTATCTTGGTCATTGTTTCTTTTGAGGTGCAGAAGCTTTTTAGCTTCATGTAGTCCAATGTTTATCTTTTCTTCTAGTTGTTTTGTTAGTGGTGTTTCTTCTTTGAAGATGTCCTTAGCTTCTATGTCGTGGAGGGTTTTTCCTATATTTTCTTCAATGTACTTTATGGATCTAGGTCTGATATTGAGATCTTTAGTCCATTTTGATCTGATTTTGTACATGGTGTTAGACAGAGGTCCAAATTCATTTTTTACATGTAGCTGCCCAGTTTTTCCAGCACCACTTGTTGAAGAGGCTTTCCTTGCTCCATTCCGTACTTTTTTCTCCTCTTTATTGAAGATTAATGGTTCATGCAGTTGAGTTGGTTGCCAGGATACTCAACTCTATTCCATAGATCCACAGGTATGTTTGTATTCTAGTACCATGTTGTTTTAATTACCACTACTTTGTAGTGGAGTTTGAAGTTGGGAATGGTGACGCCTCCCATCTTCTTTTTTCCCAAGGATTGCTTTAGCTATCCGTGGGGGTCTATTATTCCATACAAATTTCAGAAGTGTTTGGTCAATTTCTTTGAAGAATATCATGGGTATCCTTATAGGGATGGCATTGAATCTTTATAAAGCTCTCAGGGATTATTACCATCTTGTCAATATTTATTCTCCCGATCCATGAGCAGGGAATGTGTTTCCACTTCCTTGTGTCCTCTTTCATTTCTTGAAGTAATGTTTTGTAGTTCTCTTTGTAGAGGTCCTTTATGTTCTTCATTAAACTTATTCCTAGGTATTTAATTTTCTGTGGCACTATTGAGAATGGGCTCGTTTTCTTATTTAATTTTTTTTTATTTTTAAAATTACAAAGATATACAATTAAAAAGTTCATATTTGGGTTTTGGTCAAACAGTGTTGCAGCACCCATCCCGCCACCAGTGCCTATCTCCCACCACCAACGTCCCCGGTTCCCTCCCCCTCCCCCAGCCCTGCTCCATGGCAGGTTCTTGATTTCTTTCCATTTCTCTCTCTTTCTCTTTTCCTTCCCCTCCAGACTATGAATTACAGAACATACATTAAAGGGTTGTCATGTGTATCCCTTTGCCTCTATTTAATGCTCAGTTCTAGGTTGGCATTAGTACCCTCAACAATTGTCAGCACACTGTTCCATTTCTGTCTTACCTAGCCTCTGAATCCCACACATTTGTGATAATTTCCACCTTTGACAGGACCTCCTGATATATGTTTTCACTTGATCTTGGATATCGGTATCATAATATGTACCTATATATTTATGTTATGCAGATAAATGCAGTCATTCTGTATCTGTCTCTCTCCTTCTGGCTAATTTCGCTCAACATAATCTTCTCCATGTCCATCCATTTGTAGGCAAATTTTATGACTTCATTTTTCCTAACAGCTGCATAGTATTCCATTGTGTAGATGTACCAAAGCTTTTTATCCAGTCATCGATTTTCGGGCACTCTGGTTGCTTCCAGATTCTGGCTATTGTGAATAATGCTGCTATGAACATAAAAGTAGGGATGGTGTTTCCGCTGCGTATTTTTGGCTTCCCAGAGTAGATTCCCAGGAGTGGTATCGCTGGGTCAAATGGGAGTTCAATTTCTAGTCTTTGGAGGAAAGTCCATATTGTTTTCCAGAAAGGCTGTACCAGCCGGCATTCCCACCAACAATGGATGAGTGTCCCCTTTTCCCCACACCCACGCCAGCACTTGTTGTTCTTGTTCTTTTGAATGTGTGCCAGTCTCTGTGGTGTAAAGTGGTATCTCATTGTTGTTTTGATTTGCATCTCTCTGATGATTAGTGATGATGAGCATTTTTTCATATGTTTTTTGGCCATTCGAATTTCTTCCTTGCTGAAGTTTCTGTTCATTTCTTCTCCCCATTTTTTGATGGGGTTGTTTGTTTTCTTCTTGTAAAGTTCTACCAGTGCCTGATATATCCTGGATATTAACCCCTTATCAGATGTGTATTGGGTGAATATTCTTTCCCATTCTGTGGACTGCTTTTGTATCTTAGTCACTGTTTCTTTTGAGGTGCAGAAGCTTTTTAGTTTCATGTAGTCCCATATGTTTATCTTTTCTTCTAGTTGCTTTGTTAGTGATGTTTCATCTTTGAAGATGCCTTTAGCTTCAATGTCGTGGAGGGTTTTTCCTATATTTTCTTCAATGTACTTTATGGATTCAAGTCTGATATTGAGATCTTTAATCCATTTTGATCTGATTTTTGTGCATGGTGTTAGACACAGGTCCAAATTCATTCTTTTTACATGTCGCTGCCCAGTTTTCCCAACACCACTTATTGAAGAGGCTTTCCTTACTCCATTTTAAACTCGTTGCACCTTTATCAAAGATTAAATGATCATGCGTTTGAGGTTGGGTGTCAGGATACTCAATTCTATTCCATAGGTCCACGGGTCTGTTTTTATTCCAATACCATGCTGTTTTAATTACTACTGCCTTGTAGTACAGTTTGAAGTTGGGTAAGGTGATTCCTCCCATCTTCTTTTTCCTGAGGATTGCTTTAGCTATCCTTGGGGGTTTATCGTTCCATACAAATTTCAGGATTGTTTGGTCAATTTCCTTGAAGAATGTCATGGGTATCCTTATAGGGATTGCATTGAATCTGTACAGAGCTCTAGGGAGTATTACCATTTTGACAATGTTGATTCTCCCCATCCATGAGCAGGGAATATGTTTCCATTTCCTTGTGTCCTCTTTTATCTCTTGGAGCAGTGTCTTGTAGTTCTCTTTATACAGGTCCTTTACACACTTGGGTAAGTTGATTCCTAGGTATTTGATTTTCTGTGGTACAATTGTGAATGGAATTGTTTCCTTAATATCCCTTTCTTCTCTTCCGTTATTTGTATATAGGAAAGCCACCGACTTTTTGCGTGTTGATTTTGTATCCTGCCACTCTACTATATGTGTCTATTGTTTCTAGGAGTTTTTTGGTAGAGAGTTTAGGGTTCTCTAGGTATAAAATCATGTCATCTGCAAATAATGATAGCTTGACTTCTTCCTTGCATATCCAGCACCCGTTCATGATTAAAACCCTCCAGATAATGGGAATTGAAGGGACTTTCCTCAAGATAGTTACAGCCATCTACCAAAAGCCCACAGCAAGCATCATTCTCAACGGGGAAAAGTTTTTGAAAGCCTTCCCCTGAGATCAGGGACAAGACAAGGTTGCCCACTCTCACCTCTTTTATTCAATATAGTACAGGAAGTACTTTGCCATAGCAATCGTTTTCTTAATATACCTTTCCTCTATTTCATTATTTGTATATAGGAAAGTCACTGACTTTGGGTATTGGCTTTGTATCCCGCACTCTACTATAGGTTTCCATTGTTTCTAGCAGCTTTTGGTAGAGAGTGTAGGGTTCTTTAAGTATAATATCATGTCTTCTTCAAATAGTGATAGCTTGACTTCTTCCTTGCCTATATTGATTCCCTTAATGTCCCTTTCTTTTCTGATTGCTATGGCAAGTACTTCCAGTACTATATTGAATAGAAGTGGTGAGAGTGGGCAGCCTTGTCTTGTCCCTGATCTTAGCAGGAAGGCTTTTAGTTTTTCCCCTTGAGAATGATACTCACTGTGGGCTTTTAGTAGATTGCTTTGACTATATTGAGGATGGTTCCTTTAGCTCCTATTTTATAGAGAGTTTTAATCATGAACGAGTGTTGGATCTTGTCAAACGCTTCCCCAGCATCTATTGATAGGATCATGTGGTTTTTATTTTTTCTCTTATTGATATTATGTGTTATGTTGATTGACTTGCGAATATTGAACCATCCTTGCATTCTCGGAATGAATCCTACTTGGTCATGATGTATAATCTTCTTGATGAGTCTTTGGATTCTGTTTGCTAATATTTTTTTTAAGATCTTATCATCTGTGTTCATCATGCAGGTTGGTCTGTAATTTTCTTCTTTCTTTGTGTTGTCTCTGACTGCTTTGGGCATCAGGGTGATGTGTGTTTCATAGAAGCTATTTGGGAGTGTTTCTGTTTCTTCAATTTCCTGGAAGAGCTTGAGAAGTATTGGCAGTAGGTCCTCCTTAAAGGTTTGGAAGAATTAATTAGTGAATCCATCTGTACCTGAGCTTTTGTGTTTGGGCAGACTTTTAATTACTGTTTCAATTTCCTTGATGGCGATGGCTTATTCAGGTATTGGAGGTTTTCTTGTTTCAGCTGTGGAAGGCTATAGGACTTCAGGAATTTATCCATTTCTTCCAGATTCTCATGTTCGTGGCATACAGGTTCTCAAAGTAATCTCTGATGTTTTTTTTTGGATTTCTGTGGTTTCTGTTGTGATGTTCCCTTTTCATTTCTGATTGTATTTATTTGGGTTCTCTCATTCCCTGTCCTTACAAGTCTTGCCAGTAATTTGCCAATCTTGTTTATTTTTTTCAGAGAAACACTCTTGGTTTCATTAATCTTTAGGATTATTTTTTTGGGTTTCCAGCTCATTGATTTCCTCTCTAAGTTTTATTATTTCCTTCTTTCTACCTGGATTGGGCTCCTTTTGTTGGTCTTTTTCTAACATTTTAAGCTGTAAAGTCAGGTTATTTATGTGAGTCCTTTCTTCTTTTCTGATGAATGCTTGCAGAGCTATGAACTTTCCCCTCAAAACTGCTTTTCTGTATCCCGCACATTTTTATAGTTTGTGTCTTCATTTTCATTTGTTTCCTGTAATCTTTAGATTTCTCCTTTGATTTCTTCTATGACCCACTGGTTGTTCAGCAGTGAGCTGTACAGTTTCCAGGTATTTGGTTTGACTCCCTTTTTCTGTGTGTGGTTTACTTCGATTTTCAGTGCGTCATCGTCTGAAAAAAAATAGTTGACACAATTTCTATCTTTTTTATTGAGTTATGCTTTGTGCCTCAGCATGGGTTCTATCTTGGAGAATGTTCTGTGTGCACTGGAGAAAAATATGTATTCAGCTTTTTTGGGATGAAAAGCCCTATATATAACAACCAGTCCTCTTCCATTTACTCCTTCAGGGCCATTATTTCCTTGGTGAGTTTCAGTCTTGTCAATCTATCATAGTAGATAAAGCAGCGTTGAAGTCTCCAACTCCTACTGTGTTACTGTCAATGTCTTCTTTGAAGTCTACTAGCAGTTGTTTTAAGTATTTTGCTGGCCCCTTGTTGGATGCACATATGTTTAGGAGTGTAATTTCTTCCTGGTATACATATCCCTTAATTATTAAGAAATGGCCTTCACTGTCCTTCTAACCTTTTTTAGCTTGAAGTCTATGTTGTCAGATATTTAGTATGGACATACTGGCATTTTTGGAGGAGTTGTTTGTATGGAAAATTGTCTTCCAGCCTTTGACTTTGAGTCTGTGTTTGCTCTGATTATTCAGATCTATTTCTTGTAGGCAGCAGAATGTTGGATTCATTTTTTAAATCCATTTTGCCACTCTGTTTCTCTTAATTGGTGCATTTAGGCCATTGACATTGAGAGAGATTATTTTCATAGGATTTTGTGCTCTTTTGACTAAGTTTGTTGTGCTTTTTAGGGTTTGTCTTGTCTTACAGTAGCTCCTTCAGTCCTTCTTTTAAAGTTGGTTTTGAGTCTATGAAGGTCTTGAATTGTTGCTTATCAATGAAGTTGTGTATTTTTCCTTCATGATTGAATGTGAGTCTGGCCGGATAAAGAATTCTTGGTGAGGCCTTCATTTCATTGAGTCTTTTCACAATATCTGACCACTGTCTTTGGGCTCATGGTGTTTCTTCTGAAAAATCTACTGTAAATCTTACGGTGTTACATTGTATGTGATTTCTTTCTTTGATCTTGCTGCTTTCAGTATTCTATCTCAATCTATGGTTCTTGTCATTTTGATTAGGATATGTCGGGGAAGCTGCTGGGGTCCCGGACAGTGTCAGGGCAGAGGTTCTCTTCTACCTCCGGAGGACACCGGGAGAACAGATGAAAACTCACGAGTCCGGTGCAGTTCCAAAAATGGCTTTTAATAGTACAAAAGCTCTTCCACAGCACTCCAATATAATGAACAAACTTTAGCTCTGGTCCGAACTTAGACCATACAAAAGAGCCTAAGTTTCCCACCAAAGAGAGAGGGATCTCACCCGAGCTGAGTCCTACCCAGAAGATGGAGCAAAAGGCCAAAGAGCAAAAAGCCAAAAGCTGCAAGGCTGAGAAGCCAAAAACCGAAAGCTAAAAGGCCCCAAAGGCAAAAGGTGAAGGGGCCTCAAGTCAGCCCCTTATATACACCAAAGTAATCCAATCGGCAGGGTCATGTCAACAAAGAACTCTAAACAGAGTATAGTGCCACACAATATTGCAGGTATAAACAAAGGTTATGCCAAGGTCTATTTCTTTCTATCAAGATTATCTCTTATGTAAAACACTGGAGAGAGAGAGGGCTGATATAAAGTAATACATCTTAACTTCATGAGCTTCATGTAATCTAGATGGTACCCACAAGGTCCTTCTTCTTATTATCTGCACCAGGGTGATTCTCAGTATCTTGGTCTCATGTACTGAAAGGGTCACACTCGCCTGCTTAGAGCAAACTAGTATGATCCTTCCTATAGTCTTCCTATAGTCTCAGCGTAGCAAGGGTGGTAGTCTCCTGGTAAATTCTAACTCTCCCACACTGGGTGCAATGGGTATAAAGAGGAGCTGTGCCCAATCTAGAAAACATAGAAGTCTTAGTAGATGTATAAGTCAGAAGTTATTCAATCAAGGTGACTTCTGTAAGTGCCACACCCTCTAGCAGTGTTTACATAGAAGAGAGGTCTCATTATAATGAACCTTGGCCTAAATAGATTAATTTGGGAGTGGGCAAAACAACAAAACTCCCAGAATAGCTAAACCTGTCCTCCAACAAGGATATGTCTTGGAGTATTCTTATTTGATTTTCTTTTAGATGGTATCCTTCGGACCTCTTGAATCTGGGAGCAAGCACTCTTTAGTTCTGGGAACTTCTCAGCAACGATTGCTCTCATGGTTGCTTCTTCATCAGAGTTTTCTTCTTCTCCCTCAGGGACTCCAATGATCCTTATGTTATTTCTTTTCGCTTCATCTCGATTATCTCTTGTTGTCTGTTCATTTACTGTGAGTCTTTTTTTCCATTTTCTGCTGTTGCTGAGAAAGTCTCTGCACCTCATCTTCGAGCTCACTGATTCTGTCATCAGCGGCTGTGACTCTGCTGCGAAGGCAATCCAGTGAGTTTTTCACTTCCCCCAATAATTTTTAATACCTGTTATTTCTGCTTGCATTTTCATTTCCATTTTACTCACTTCTGCTTTCATGTCCTCTTGTATTTTATTGGCTTTGTGTTCCATTACTCCTTGAGCTGCTTATGGATTCTTGACAGTTCCCTTCGAAATTGTTTATCGGAGTGGTTATACAGCTCATCATTATTACTTGGCTCATCTTGGCAGGTGTCTTCGCTGATGGAGCCTGATGGAATTCTGCATTGCTTTACCATTATGACTGTTAGAGGGTGCAACTTTAGTGTACTTGTGTGGCTTGGCAGTGCAATGTGGTTGTCAACAGTTTTCACAGAGTATTGTGGGATGTGGGGATATTGTGACTATGGGATATGGGAAGTATTGGTGCTAATGTACCCCAGTACTACTATATAGGATATCCAAAAGTTGATAATTTCGCATGGATGCACTAGCGTCTGCGAGGTTTTGAGTTTTGGGGTGTGAAACCTGGAAAAGAGCAGCCAGGATCAGGGAGATCTGCGCAGAGGAGGGAATTAACTAATTTAAGAAAGCAGAGATTTCCCTCCAAAGCAACTCAGAGACATGCAATAAAAGACTCCCCAAGAATGTGTTCAGGAGATCTCACAACCTGTCAGTATGACCAGTGGACGCTCTTCATAAATTCATTTTATTCATTTTATTCTCACTTTTATTCTCACTTAATGAAACCAAGAGCTGGTTCTTTGAAAAAAATAAACAAGATTGACAAACCATTGGCAAGACTTTTAAGGACAGGGAAAGAGAGAACCCAAATAAACAGAATCAGAAATTAAAATGGTGACATCACAATAGAAACCACAGAAATCCAAAAGATCATCAGAGATTACTTTGAGAGTCTGTATGCCATGAAATGAGAATCTAGAAGAAATGGATCAATTCCTGAAGTCCTATAACTTCCCACAGCTGAAACAAGAAGACCTGCAATACCTGAATAAGCCTATCACCATCGAGGAAATTGAAACGGTAATTAAAAGTCTGCCCAAACACAAAAGCCCAGGTCCAGATGGATTCACTAGTGAACTCTACCAAATCTTTAAGGAGGACCTACTCCTAGTCCTTTTCAAGCTCCTTCCAAGAAATAGAAGAAACAGAAACACTCCCAAACAGCTCTCATGAGGCACATATCACCCTGATATCCAAGGCTGGGAAAGACAACACAAAAGAAAGAAAACTACAGATCAATCTCCCTGATTAACACGGATGCTAAGATCTTCAACAAAATACTAGCAAACAGAATCCAAACACTGATCAAAAAGATCATACATCATGACCAAGTAGCATTCATCCCGAGAACGCAAGGATGGTTCAACATTCACAAGTCAATCAGCTTAATACAGCATATCAATAAGAGAAAAAGTAAAAACCATATGATCCTATCAATAGATGCAGAGAAAGCATTTGACAAGATCCAGCACCCGTTCATGATGAAAACCCTCCAGAAAATGGGAATTGAAGGAAATTTCCTCAAGATAGTTACAGCCATCTACCAAAACCCCACAGTGAGCATCATTCTCAATGGGGAAATATTGAAAGCCTTCCCCTTGAGATCAGGGAAAAAACAAGGTTGCCCATTCTCACCTCTTTTATTCAATATAGTACTGAAAGTACTTGCCATAGCAATCAGAGAAGAAAAAGACATCAAGGGCATCCAGATAGGCAAGGAAGAAGTCAAGCTATCATTATTTGCAGATGACATGATATTACACCTAGAGAACACTAAATTCTCTACCGAAAAACTCCTAGAAACAATATACACATATAGTAGAGTAGGAGGATACAAAAACAACATCCAATAGTCGGTGACTTTCATATATACAAATAACGAAAGAGAAGAAAGAGATATTAAGAAAACGATTCCATTCACAATTTTCCCACAGAAAACCAAATATCTAGGAATCAACTTAACAAAGTGTGCAAAGGACCTGTACAAAGAAAACTACAAGACATTGCTCCAGGAGATAAAAGAGGACACAAGGAAATGGAAACATATTCCCTGCTCATGGATGGGGAGAATCAACATTGTCAAAATGGTAATACTCCCTACAGCTCTGTACAGATTCAATGCAGTCCCTATAAGGATACCCATGATATTATTCAAAGAAATTGACCAAACACTCCTAAATTTGTATGGAACAATAAACCCCCATGGATAGCTAAAACAATCCTCGGGAAAAAGAAGATGGGAGGCATTACCTTTCCCAACTTCAAACTGTACTACAAGGCAGTAGTAATGAAAACAGCATGGTATTGGAATAAAAAACAGACCTGTGGACCTAGGAACAGAATTGAGTATCCTGACACCCAGCCTCAAACACATGATCATTTAGTCTTTGATTAAGGTGCAAAAGAGTTCAAAATGGAGTAAGAAAAGCCTCTTCAACAAGTGGTGTTGGGAAAACTGGGCAGCAACATGTAAATAAATGAATTTGGATCTGTGTCTAACACCTTGCACAAAAATCAGATTAAAATGGATTAAAGATCTCAATATCAGACTTGAATCCATAAAGTACATTGAAGAAAATATAGGAAAAACCCTCCATGACATTGAAGCTAAAGGCATCTTCAAAGGTGAAACATCACTAACAAAGCAACTAGAAGAAAAGATAAACATATGGGACTACATGAAACTAAAAAGCTTCTGCACCTCAAAAGCAACAGTGACTAAGATACAAAGGCAGTCCACAGAATGGGAAAGAATATTCACCCAATACCCATCTGATAAGGGATTAATATACAGGATATATCAGTCACTGGTAAAACTTTACAAGAAGAAAACAAACAACCCCATTAAAAATGGTGAGAAGAAATGAACAGAAACCAAAAACAGGGAAGAAAATCGAATGGCCAAAAAACATATGAAAAAATGCTCATTATCATTAGTCATCAGAGAGATGCAAATCAAAACAACAATGAGATATCATTTTACACCACAGAGAACAGGCACATATCCAAAAGAGCAACAACAACAAGTGCTGGCATGGTTGTGGGGAAAAGGGGACTCTCATCCATTGTTGGTGGGAATGCCGGCTGGTACAGCCTTTCTGGAAAACAATATGGACTTTCCTCCAAAGACTAGAAATTGAACTCCCATTTGACTCAGCCATACCACTCCTGGGAATCTACTCTCGGAAGCCAAAAATATGCAGCTGAAACACCATCCCTACTTTTATGTTCATAGCAGCATTATTCACTATAGCCAGAATCTGGAAACAGAGTGCCCGAGAATCGATGACTAGATAAAGAAGCTTTGGTACATCTACACAATGGAATACTATGCAGCTGTTAGGAAAAATGAAGTTATGAAATTTGCCTATAAATTGATGGACATGGAGATCATGTTGAGTGAAATTAGCCAGAAGGAGAGAGACAGATCTAGAACGACTGCATTTATTTGTATGACATAAATATATATGCATATATTATGACACCAATATCCAAGGTCAAGTGAAACATGTATCAGGAGGTCTTGTCAAAGGTGGAAATTATCACAAATGTATGGGAGTCAAAGGCTAGGTAAGAGAGAAAATGGAAGAGTGTGCTAACAATTGTCGAAAGTACTAATACCAACCTAGAACTGAGCATTAAATACAGGGAAAAAGATACAAATGGCAACCCTTTAATGTATGTTCTGTAGTCACAGTCTGGAATTGAAGGAAAAGAGAAAGAGAGAAAAAGGGGAAAGAAATAAAGAACCTGCCAATGAGGCGGGCTGGGGAGGGAGGAGGGAACCGGGGACATTGGTGGTGGGAGATGGGTACTGGTGGAGAGATGGGTGCTGGAACACTGTATGACCAAAACCCAAATATGAACATCTTTGTAATTGCATATGTCACAGTGGTATAATAAAATACTTATAAAAATTCATTTTATTCTCACTTACCAAGTTGCTCCAATTGACTCCTAGGAAATTATTTTACCGATTCACTGCTTGGATCCAGCAGGGCCTGGGTTCAGACTCCTCTTCCTTCAAACATTGCTGGAATTTTAAAAAATAATAATAAATTGTTATATCAAGAACACTGATGCAAAAGTCAGCAGCAAGATTAGAAAAAAAATTAGCAAATCAAATCACATGAAGTACAAGGTAAACTATATACAATATATATCCTGGACAAATGGAATTGTTTTCATTAATGTGTACTGTTTGACTGTTTGACCAGTGTAAGACTGGTTAAATATTTTAAAACCAGTTAGTCATTCTAATCTTATAGCAACAGAATGCAGAGGGAAATTGTGTGATCATCACAGCTGAGGCAGAAATGAATTAAATAAAACCAAAAAATCCATTTATCATAATGAATCTCAACAACTTAAGAACTGAGATGAATTTAATCAACTTAATGAAAAGTGCATCTATAAAAATTCTTACATTCTTTTTCATAGTATAGACTTTTGATATAATGGACATGACATATTACTTCTGTCTTTCTTCCCCAAACATATCCTAGAACTAATCAGTAGTAAAATATCAGATAACTCATAATTGAAAAACAAGTTAAACAAATATGTGGTAAAGTCTCAAAATTTCCGGTGACCCAGGCACAAAGGTTCTGAGAAAATATTTCACAACCTAAAGGAGTCTAAGAATGCTACATTGTTGGGGAATGCCGCCAGGGTCCCCGGCAGTGTCAGGACAGAAGTTCTCTTCTACTTCTGAGGACGCCGGGGAACAGATGAAAACTCACAAGTCCGGTGCAGTTCCAAAAAGGCTTTTAATAGTACAAAAGCTCTACCACAGCAATCCAATATAATGAACAAACTCTAGCTCTGGTCTGAACTTAGACCATACAAAAGAGCCTAAGTCTCCCACCAAAGAGAGAGGATCTCACCCGAGCTGAGTCCTACCCAGAAGGAGCAAAAGGCCAAAGAGCAAAAAGCCAAAAGCCAAAAGCTGAGGAACCAAAAGCCGAAAGTGAAAAGGCCAAAAGCTGAAGGGGTGAAGGGGCCTCAAGTCAGTTCCCTTGTATACACCAAAGTAATCTGATTTGTGACAGGGAGGGTCATGTCAACAAAGAACTCTAAACAGAGTGTAGAAGAGCAGTGCCACAACCTACTGTAGGTATAAACAAAGGTTATGCCAAGGTCTAATCCTTTCTACTGAGATTATCTCTTATGTAAAACTCTGGAGAGGGGGTGGGGCTGGTATAAAGTAATACATCTTAACTTCATGAGCTTCATGTAATCTAGATGGTACCCACAAGGTCCTTCTTATTATTATCTGCACCAGGGTGATTCTGAGTATCTTGTTCTCCTGTACTGAAAGGGTCACACTCGCCTGCTTAGAGCAAACGAGTATGATCCTTCCGATAGTCTTCCTATAGTCTCACTGTAGCTAGGGTGGCAGTCTCCTGGTAAATTCTAACTGTCCCACGCTGGGTGCAGTGGGTATAAAGAGGAGCTGTGCCCAATCTAGAAAACATAGAAGTCTTTGTAGATGTATAAGTCAGAAGTTATTCAATCAAGGTGACTTCTGTAAGTGCCACACCCTCTAGCAGTGTTTACATAGAAGAGAGGTCTCATTATAATGAACCTTGGCCTAAATAGATTAATTTGGGAGTGGGCAAAACAACAAAACTCCCAAACCTGTCCTCCAACACTACATGACTAAGTTTCATGTGGAATAATAAGAAGATTTGAAATACAAAAGAATTTGCGGTAAAAACTGAGTATATTCAAATAAAGTATGAACTTTAGTTCATATATATCAATGTTAGTTCTTTAATGTTGTGAATGTTTATCCAAGAGATTAACATAGAGTAATGTGTAGGTATGTAAAAACTATATTTATAATTATTCTATTGATACATTATAAAACTATTATAAAAATAAAGTTTATTTGTTGAAATATATTAAAGGAATAAGGCATCAATCTTAGCTTCCCCAAACATTTAGTCCACATTGAGGGATGCTCAGTGTTTGGTGAGCAGTGAATCCTTCCGTATTTCCTTTCTTCTTGTGTGTATTTGTCTATCTGGGGCACATAGGTTGTTTCCAGTACTTGGGTACTGTAAATGATACTGCAATTAACATTGCCATCAAGACATCTCTTCTAATTTCTTTATTTTTAGCAAATACCCATAAGCTACATATTTGTATTTTATAGCATTTTCTATTTTTTGTTTGAGAAATCTCCATACTGTTTTCCAGAAAGGTCACACTAATTTATATTCCTACCAACAGTATTTATAAGGGTTTCTTTATTGTCACATCCTCTCTAAATTAGTTTCTTATCTTTTGGATGTTAGTTTTTCTCACATGTGTGAGATGGTATTTCATTGTTGTTTCCCTTTATATTTCTCAAGAAAATGTTCACTTCCTTAGAGAGAGAGATTGAGAAAGAGAGAGAGAGCAGAGACAGAGAGAGACTGTGTGTATGTTTGTGTGTATGAATTCTTAGGTGCTATCAGTATGTGTGTGTGTGTATGAGTACTTAGGTGCTTAGGACTTTGAGCACACATTCTTAACTGTGCTCAAAGTTTACTCCTGGCTCTGCACTCAGATTACTTCTGGTGATACTCAGGGACCATATCACTCCTGGTGATGCTTAGTGAATTGACCCTTGGTTGGCTGCATGTAAGGCAGGTGCCCTATGCACTGTACTATCTTTCTAGCTTTAACTTTTATTTTTATATTTAATTTTATTTTGGGTACCATGGTTTATGGAACTGATAATAGTAGGAGTTCCCTCATTAAACATACCAACACTCTACCCTCCAACAGTGTCTCCTGCTTGCACTGTTGCAGTGCAAGTACAACAATAAGTACAACAATAAGCTTAATATTGTAGCCCAGGTATCAGGTTCTGTTGCCTTTGGTAATTTGTTACTCCTAATTATGTTTCTTTCTAACCCACCTACGAAAGAGAGATCATTCTGTGTCTATCCTTCTCTTTATTATTTTGTACTCTCTCAAATAAGTCTGTTTTCCTGATTTCTATTTTCTTTCATTGTCTGCATATAGAAAGCTGAAGAGGTATTTAGTATTATTTTTTTAGACTGCCACTTAATTGTGTTTATTATTTATAATTTATTTGTGATTAATTCTTACTAAGTCTTTGAAAATTTCTCTGTATATTGTGTGCTCTGCAGATATATATATATATATATATATATATATAATTCTTCCTTTCACAGATATCTTTTATATCTTTTTTATTGTCTAACTGCTCTTCCTAGGACTTCTAACACCAAACTGAATGATAGTGGTAGGAGTGTACATCTTTATCTTATTCTTAATTTAATTTTATACTTTAATTAAAAAATTTGGTTTAGGAGATATACTCAGTGTTGCTCCTGGTTCTGCACTCAGGGATCACGCCTGATGGGGCTCGGGAAACCATATGAGGTGCCAGGGTTCCAATCCAGTTGACAAATGGAAGGCAAGTTTCTTACACACTGTACTATCTCTCTGTCTCTTGTTACAAAGATTAAAAAAGAAAAGTCTGTATTGCTCTATCTGTGGTTTGAGATATATGGCCTTATTAAGTTGAGGTACATTCCCTCAACACCTAGCCCATGAGCTGTGGGTTTTTTCAATCATAAATGTCTCTATCATCCTGTTAAGTGCTATTTCTATGTCTGTTGAGATAATCATATGACCTTTTTTGTTAATTTGTTATATCACTTTTATTTATTTACACATGCTGATGATTCCTTGCATTTCTGCAACAAATGTCACTTGATTGTGATGTGTGTTCTTTTAATGTATAGCTGAATTCAGCTTGCCAGTATTTTGTTGAGGATTTTTTGTATCTGTGTTCATCAGAAATACTAATCTAAAATTTTCGTTTTTCATGCTGCACTCAATTGGCTTAAGGGTGGTGTTGACTTCATAGAAAACATTTGGAAGTTTACCTTTCTTAATTTATAAAAGTTTGAAAAATATGGGTATTAATTCTTCTTTGAAAGTTGGTAGAATTCACTAGTGAAGCCATCTGGTCCTGAGTTTTTTGTTTGGGGAGACTTGATTACTGTTTTGATTTCTGTACTTGTCATGAATCTCTTTGAGTTTCTATTTCAGTCTGATTCTATTTCAGTCTTGGAATGTTGTATGTTTCTAAGAATGTCTCTATTTATTCTGAGTTGTCCAAATTGTTGTCATCTATTAATTGTTCATAGTACTCTCATGATATTTTTGTGTTTCTATGTAGCTATTGTTATATTCCTTATTTATAATGTATTTTAATCTTTATTTTTCTCATTTCTGTTTTTTTGCTTTATTCTCTTCCATCTACTGACTTCTGGTTTTTTTTTAAGTTTTTAGGATAAAACAAACATTTTTTAAATTTAGTGATTCTTATTTGACTAAAGCCTTGTATTATAAATATATCTTCTAGCACTGCTTTTTCTCTATCTTATATAACTGATTAACTTTATAATAGTTTCCAGAATTTGGTGGAGGTGTTTGTTCCAGGGCCTTACTCAGAAGGGCTCAGGGCTTACTCCTGGCTCTGCATTCAGAGATCACTCCTGGTGGGATTCAGGGGACCATATGGGACCAGGGATCAAACCCAGATTGCCCACATGGAAGGAAACAATTCTACCAACTGTACTATCTCTTTGGCATTTACCATCTTTATTAGTATGAGTTACTGCTTTGTCGTTAGCCAGTTGCTATGACTTCTTAGTAAATAATGGCCTATTACAAGTTGTAAAATCAGCTCTAACCTTTCTGTGTTTATGCACAATAACTTGTCAAATTTATTAAAATCCCTCTTATTTATCAATTTACTTTATTTGATGAAATAAAAAAACAATATTTTGGAAATATACCTTATAGTAGAAATAAGATTCTAGTTCTAATAAGGTAATTGAAGAAGTGTATTTGGATATTTTAAATTGCACATTTGACTTTCTTATTGATCCAATATTTGCTCAGCCACAGTTTGTTTATCCTCTGTATTTTTTATTTCTAGGTCCATACAATTATAATCTGAAAACATCTATGTTATTCCAACTTTTATAACCTCATAAGCTCATTTTGTGTACCAATATATGGTCGATCCTTGAGAAAGCTTCACAAGTACATGAAATGCATGTGTATTCTAGTGTTTTATATTGAATAGTTAAGAAATATTTCTGAAGTCCATACTATCCAGTTTGTACTGTAAGGATCTTGTTTTCTTGATGATTTTCTAATTGAATGATCTGTCCATTGCAGTAAGTGCGGTATTAACATTTCCCACAGTTTGATGATGTTTCTTTCTTTTTTTTTTTTTTTTTTTTGGCTGAAAACTTCTTAGTCTCTTTATTTGTTGCTAAGTTAAATGTGAAGCAATAGTGACTCAGTGGAAGTGACTCTGCATTCCTAAATTCCATCTTAAGAAAAACAGCATTCTCTTTGTAATCCAGAAGATACAGTTTGCTCATGGACATTGGGAAGAGGGGACAGGCTGCCGTTAATGCCACAGTTACTGGCAATGATGCAAAATGTAAAGTGTAGCCCCTTAAGATACAATGACCCAGCTACTTATTTAAATAATTTAGAGAAACAGTGATAAAAAATAATTCCTATATAATGCATGTGCTTGGAATGCATCCTTTTTATCTTTTTTTAACATTTTTTTAAATTTTTTTTAAATTTTTTTTATTTTTACAATTACAAAGATATACAATTAAAAAGTTCATATTTGGGTTTTGGTCATACAGTGTAGCAGCACCCATCCCGCCACCAGTGCCCATCTCCCACCACCAACGTCCCCGGTTCCCTCCCCCTCCCCCAGCCCTCTTCCATGGCAGGTTCTTTATTTCTTTCCATTTCTCTATCTTTCTCTTTTCCTTCCTCTCCAGACTATGGATTACAGAACATACATTAAAGGGTTGTCATGTGTATCCTTTTGCCTCTATTTAATGCTCAGTTCTAGGTTGGCATTAGTACCCTCACAATTGTTAGCACACTGTTCCATATACAATTACAATGCTGTTCACACTTGGGGGTTTCGGTCACACAGTGTTCCAGCACCCCGCCCTCCACCAGTGCCCCCAGCCACCACCCCATGTCCTCAATTCCCTCCCCCTCCCACATACTGCCTAAATGGAGGTTCTTTATCTCCTCTCCTCCTCTCCCTCTCTCTCCTCCTTCTCCCACACATTGTGGGTTGCACTACGTACACTTAGGAAGCCAGATGATGTTTCTTTAGGTATTTGATGTACTTGGAGCTATTTTGCTCAATGCATATGTCTTAATATATATTATATTATATACATTACATTATTACTTGATTTAGTACATTATCCTTGTCTCTTGCTAACATTAATGGATGAAGTCTCCTGTATCTTATTATCTCCTGCCTTTTAAATTTTCCAATTGGTTTTGTGTACCAGTTCCCATCCTTTTATTGAATCCATTATTTAATCCATTGTTTTTCTTAGTTTTACTGTGCAAGTTTAAGCATCATATAGTTTAGTTTTGCTTTTTTAGTTCATTTCACCTATTTAGACTTTTTATTTGCTGAACTTGTCTATTTACATTAAGGGTAATAATAGATATATGAAAGCTTGCTACTGCACTTGGTCTTTACTTTTCTGTTTGTATTTATATACTTCTTCATTTATTTTGTGGATTTTTAAATTTCAGAAAGAGTTCTTTCCAATATTTCTTACAAGGGAGACTTAGTCTTGATAAATCCTTTTAGTGTTCATTTGTCTGAGAAGACCTTTAACAATATAGCATCTTTGGATGGCAGTTTTATCTTTGGCCATTTTCAGTGTCATACCATTATCTCTTGGTGTGCAAAATTCGTGCTGAGAAATATAATGAATGCTTAATGGGAGTATCTTTTTAAAAATTTCCTGCATTTCACCAATAGACACTTTCAATCGTCTTTTTTGGTCTTGATCATCCAGTTTGGTGCTTGAACATACTTGAGAGGGTTATATAAATGTCCCCCATGGTGTTGAAACAGGTTCTGGTTGGAGTGTTCATGAGAGGTTGTCATGGTGCTCACAGATGTGCTGGCCAGGGTTGGACTCTTAGTCATGGTCCTTATACGAACCTGGCAAGGCTCCTTATATGTCACACTCTATTGCAATGTCTGCGTTTAGGTAGGGTATTTTTCAAATAGAAAAGTGTTAGGTGATCTTGGTGTATGTCAGTGATAATAGGAATTGAACTTGTGGCCTTATGTTTGAAAATGAGACTCTTTTAGTCACTGTGCCAAGCCTCAATGCTTAAATAAACTTTTGTTTCAAGATCAGGTGGTCAGACAACCACCTGACCAACGGAGGATTGCAGATAAGGAACTACCTCCAAGTTTGGCATAGGAAGCTGACAACTTTCAAGTTCCATCTCTCCACCACTAAACCTGTCAGGCGAAGCTGAAAGGAAAAGTGTGTGCTACCTTCCTTGGTTCTGGCAGGAAGCTCAACTATCATAGGCCCCAAGTCCTAAGGAACTCACAAGCTTATACCAGTAATTTCATCTGCTATTTCAAATCATTGTGGGAACCACTTTGGTACTTAGAGTTTCCCCAGAAAAACTCCATCAGTAAGAAATATCTTCCAAAATCATTCATGTGTATGGGTGGCACTGATCTTAGAATAAGAACCAAACTTTCTATAGAGACTTACTGCTCAACCTGGCCTACTGCAAGATCATGATCATGGACATCAAGCCCTATATAAAGAGAAGGGATAAAGGAAGAGCAAATGAGGAGTTAGCCCATAATCCTCTTTAAATAGAAACAAATCTCGGGCGGAGGGATAGTCCAGCGGGTAGGGCATTTGCCTTGCACGGCCGGCCCATGCAGGCCCAGGTTCGATCCCTGGCATCCCATATGGTCCCTCGAGCACCGCCAGGAGTAATTCCTGAGTGCAGAGCCAGGAGTAACCCCTGAGCATCGCCGGTGTGACCCAAAAAGCAATAAATAAATAAATAAATAAATAAATAGATAAATGAATGAATGAATGAATGAATAAATAAATAAATAAAATAGAAACAAATCTCTTCAGTTGGAAAATTCTGGTAATGTGGAATCAACAGTTACTAATTTGTTGGCTGTTATTGTAATCTTAAAAACAAGATTGGACATAAATGGAAAAAGATGCATTACAAAGGCAAACCTACTCAGATCGCTTAAATAAAAAATGACCAAGCACATCATTATAGTCAAGATATTCATATGCTACACATGAGCTAAGGAATGAGTGTTGTCCCGACACATCAAATTTTATAGTTCAGTCTACTCCCTGCCTTCATTCAGCTAATCAGTACTGTGCTTCTAGAACCTCAGTATTCTGTTTCCTTTTCCTTTTTATAGGTGTCAAAGACTGGGCCCTCTGGGATGAACCCAGAGCCACGGCAAATCCTGGCAAGCTACCCCGTGGTGTATTCGAGATACCAAAAACAGTAACAATAATGGAGCTCATTCCCAATGAATGGAGATGTTACTGGCACCCGCTAGAGCAAATTGATGAACAACAGGAAGACAAGTGACAAGTGACATTGATGTAATGTGATATTCAATTTATGATACTCTTTCTACCATGGGATTGAGTTTACTTGAAGTATATTCAGTCTGTTTATCATACTCAGCATCTTTGTTTGAAATTATTTAGTATTTCCAGTCAAGCCCTAGGCATACGGGACTCAGCAACTACGCCAACCAGGATTTTTAGGGAGCCTCTGCTAGGGTCACCTCCCTCCACTCGGCTCCCTCCACAAGGCCTCGACAGCCCCACCCAGAACTGCTGCTGGGGCTCTCAACCAGACACCAAATATTTAGGTGCAGGCCAGAGTCTGCCTATCCCCACTGTGCTAGACTAATGGAGCGACTTGAGGTGGAGGCAGGATTTTGCTCCCTGGCCTGTCCCCTGCCAAGCTCCCAGAGGTCAGAAAACCTCACACAAAACAACCACAGTCATCCTCGGGTTCTGGACTCCACAGCTGGACACAGCTTGATCCCTATGGCACACGGGGCGCAAAGCACCCACGCTATATCTCATACCTGGTATACCACAAACGCGTGGGGAGTCAGAGACTGGGTAACAGTGAGAGAAGGGAACAGTGTGCTGATAATCATTAAAAATGATGATACCATCTGAAAACTGAGCATTGAATATAGACAAAAAGATACACATGATAACCTCTAAATGTATGTGTATTGCAATCCACAATGTGTAAGAAAGGGAAGCGAGAGAGAGAGAGAGAGGGGGAAGAGAGGAGAGAGAGAAGAAAGAGAGAGAGAGAGAAAGAGAAAGGAGATAGAGAACCTGCCATGAAGGCAGACTGGGGAAAAGGGGAGGGAAGTGGGGACATTGGTAGTGGGAAATGGGCACGGGTGGAGGGATGGGTGCTGGAACACTGTATGACCAAAACTCAAGCATGAGCATCTTTTAGTTGTATATCTCACAGTGGCGTAATAAAATATTATTAAAAAAAACTGAGTAGAAGTTCACTTAGTTTAGTAAGTTCAATAAATGGAAGCAATAACACAGAAACACAGATAGACCAACTTGTACATAAGTAGCTCAGGTACAAAATGTCATAATGGTATTGCTATGACTTTAGCAATACCATTATGACATGTATGTTGTAATAAGCAATAGTGCATGGTAAGTAGGGAGTTTTTGGATGGGTGGGAAACTTAGGGACTTTGGTGGCAGTAAGGACTCAGTGATGGTGGGATCAGTGTTGGAATATTGAATAACTTAAACAACTGGATTGGGAATGTTCAACTTTGTAAATCATGGTGTTTAAATAAAGTTTAAAAGTTAAAAGAAAGAATTCCCATCTTTGGATTGAAGACAGTACAGGGGTTGACGGTTACCTTATATATAACCAACCCAGTTCTATTTCTGAGTACAAGTAGTTATTCCTGAGGAATAAGCCTTGAGCACAGCCCTAACCCTAATCCTAACCCTAACCCCCAAACCCACCCCCAAACAAATTCCTAAACTCATTAACTTTTGTACAGTGACTTTTCTCCTTTTGTCTATTGTTATTTCCAATTCTGAATCATTAAGTAGTTTGTCTTCCGGGTTTGTTGATTTTTTTTTTGAGGATTTCCATCTTATTTTTTGCAACAGTTGACTGCAGTATTTCCCCTTAGGCCTCTGTGTTAACTTCTCTTGTTTTCCTGCAGGTGGCACTAAGTCTTTCGTGTTGCCTTCTCTTGTTTCTGTGGCTATGCCAGAATAGCCAGATCAAAAACCTAAATTGACCAATGACTATTATTAGTGGAGGACATGTGGGGACAGCCCAGAGGAGAACTCCATAATGCCTCTTAGTGGCTGTTTTAGTTTCTCATTCCTG